>LD347539.1:46906-64169 GCA_001465055.1 Ptychodera flava
ACCGGTTGCATCCCCATTTGGGAACGGCCCAGGGTCAGTACAGTCCGATGGTCCAGCTGAAAAGAAAGATCCATGAAGTGAAGAACATCCATTATGGAGGTTTATGTAAGGTGCAACTGTCTGCCTGTACCCTGTCGCCAGCCTTCTACAAACATTGCATCTTGCTGAATAAGCGAGTATGGACATGCATAGACTTCATCGAACCGGGGCAGCTATTTGACAGCAGAAAGTGTTGGTAGCAGTTGGTGGGCGAGCGCGTGAATGACAAAACAAGGGGGCGAGTCAGCGAGTGATCAATTGATGAATATGTGAATGAGTGAAAGAGTGAGCGTGTGAATTTACAATTGAATGATTGAAAGAGTCAGCCAGTCAGCCAGCAAGTTTGATGTTTTGTGCTCCAACTGTGCAGAACATGGAAATAATAACGACTGTTAATTTCCATACGGACAGAGAATCGATGTTCAACCTACATGTAACACATGTCGGCAGTGGGTTATTCCAAACACCATCATAGCAAGTCGTTGAGCTTGATCCCTCCATAACGTAGCCATAGTTACAGGTAAATGTCACCACACTGGTGTGATAAAAATACGTCGGTACGGTTTCTTGTTCACCGTTTATAGGTACACCTGGATCAGCACAGTCCGCTGTGAGTATAAAATATTTAAACGAAGCAAGCGTGAGGGGCCTCACTTTAAAACATTGGACGGACTTTTTCAATGAACATGTGGTAGTCATAATTTTTTGCAGCCATTTTATACGAAAATTGGTGCAGGCTGAATTGAAAAGGAATAGCATCTTTTGCTAGTGCGTTTGTTCATGGTTTTCGGTTCAACTGTTATGGTATTTTTGTACAAATAATGTACATTAAAATGCAATATTTTCAACCTATCGGACTTCGGGAGCGTAAGAAATCGATTGGGAATCAAATTTTGCAACTTTACGTAATGAAAGTTTCATTACCAGGATACGATGGGAAACTATACAGATAAATTGTTGACATAAAAATGTAATTTTTGCCACAGAAAATTGTATTATAACTTTTCTACTAATTATCTAGTCTTTTACTGAAAATCTCGTTACGTATTGCTATCTAATATTTTGTGTATTTCCTGATGTCATGTTGCGGCGAAGTGTACATCCAAGTGAGTTCAATGTAGAGTGCAAATGGATATTAGAAGTATCTCGTAAATCGCACGTAATTAACGTGTAAGTTTAGTTTGTTAAAACTACGCGTGACGGATCAAACTACGGATCAACAGAAGAAATTCTTGCCACGATGTATGGGGTTTCATACCTTGAGTCATTCAATAAAGGTTTTATTCATTTTTAGGTAGCAGTTACGCACAGGTAAGCCTTGGTATGACAATCAATAAGCTATTCTTAATGACATATAGTACCTCTACACACTGCGATGTCTTCACTCCATACACCATTGTCGCATTGGATGTAGTCCGGCCCTTCCAATGTGTAACCACTGTGGCAGTCAAAGGACACATACGAACCATGAGTGAATTCACCGGTTGCATCCCCATTTGGGAACGGCCCAGGGTCAGTACAGTCCGATGGTCCAGCTGAGAAAAAAGATCCACGGAACTACATGTAATACACATCCATAAGTCGACCTCTCTTATTCTGGTACTTTAAAAGTGCAACTATCACCAGCTAGCTATAAACATTGTATTTGGCTTTGTAAGCGAGTTCCGACATGTCAATACTTCAACAGACAGTGGAAGCACCTTTAAAGCACCAGTAGCTTGGAAGCAATTAAAAGGCCAGAGAATGAGTGAGTAAACGACTGTGCGAGCCGGCGTGCTAATAATTAAATGAATGAAAGACAGTGAATAAGTGAGTGGACGAGGGAGTCAATAAGTAAGTAAGTAAGTAAGTAAGTAAGTAAGTAAGTAAGTAAGTAAGTAAGTAAGTAAGTAAGTGAGTAAGTAAAACAGAAAGTCAGTAACTAAGTAACAAAGAAATAAGGTACATAAGTAAGCAACAGGTCTTGTGCTACATTAGTGCAAAGTATGGGAACATTAAGGAATTGCAATGTTCCATAACAACTGAAAATGGATGTTCAACATACCTGTAACACATGTCGGAAGTTGATTATTCCAAACACCATCGTAGCAAGTCGTTGAGCTTGATCCCTCCATAACGTAGCCACTGTTACAGGTAAATGTCACCACGCTAGTGTGATAGAAATAAGTCGGTACGGTTTCCTGTTCACCGTTAACAGGTACACCTGGATCATCACAGTCCGCTATGAGTATAAAATATTTGAAGAAGGCAGGTGAGAGACCTCGCTTCAAGATATACGGGGTTTTCAACCAACATGTTGTAGTCATAATTTTCTGCAGGCGTTTGTACAAATATTAGTATAGGCAAAACTTCAAAATAAATAGTATCCTTTGACTTGTGTGTTGGTTCATGATTTGTTGGTTCCATTGTTATGGTATTTTTGTACAAACATGTATAGTAACAATGCAATAATTTTAATTGGCCGTTCAGGAGCAAAAGCAATCGATATGCAATCAAATTTCGCAATCTAACGTAACGAAAGCATCACGGCCATGGTCAGACAGGAAAGTCTAGGTTAATTGTTGACATAAAAATATATCTTTTGCAGCAGAAAATTTTATCATAACTTTCTTTATAATTGTTTTGCCTTCAAGCACCTCCATAATTATATGCTTTATATATTTTTGTGTATTTGCTAATGTTATCTTGCGAAGTACTCTATGTCCAAGTGAGTTTAACATAGAGTTCACAAGCATACTAAAGATTTCTCGTAAATTGCTCGTAATTAAAAGTGCTATTTTAGTTTGTCAAAACCACATGTGACGGGTCAAAACTTCGCATGATGAGCAATTCTTCCATGATGTATGGGGTTTTCATACCTAGAGTCACTCAACATAGGTTTTAAACCATTTTGTGGTTTCAGTTAAGCATCGGCAAGACAGAGGAAAAAAACTTCGCTAAAGATTGTCAAAGGACGTAAATACGAAAAACGAAATCGTTTCAAAAGCAGCGCTATACGCAAAACGAAATCGTTACAAAACCAGCGCTAAAACAAAAAAAAAGACACCAAAGCTGCAAAGAAAAGTTGGTAGTATAACTCTTTATAGGCAATAAATAAAAAACACCATAGCAAGAAGAACGTTGTCCTGAGACAAGACACCCCTACCCCTGGGGACGGACTTTGGTGCAGTTCCCTATGATAGTACCTCTACACACTGCGATGTCTTCACTCCATACACCATTGTCGCATTGGATGTAGTCCGGCCCTTCCAATGTGTAACCACTGTGGCAGTCAAAGGACACATACGAACCATGGGTGAATTCATCGGTTGCATCCCCATTTGGGAACGGCCCAGGGTCAGCACAGTCCGACGGTCCAGCTGAGAAAAAATATCAACGGAATTACATGTAATAAACATCCATACGTCGACCTCTCTTATTCTGGTACTTTAAAAGTGCAACTATCACCGGCTAGCTATAAACATTGCATTTGGCTTTGTAAGCGAGTTCGGACATGTCTATACTTCAAAAAACAGTGGAAGCACCTTTAAAGCACCAGTAGCTTGGAAGCAATTAATAGGCCAGAGAATGAGTGAGTAAACGACTGTGCGAGCCGGCGTGCTAATAATTGAATGAATGAAAGACAATGAATAAGTGAGTGGACGAGGGAGTCAGTAAGTTAGTATGTAAATAAGTAAGTAAGTAAGTAAGTAAGTAAGTAAGTAAGTAAGTAAGTAAGTAAGTAAGTAAGTAAGTAAGTAAGTAAGTAAGTAAGTAAAACAGAACGTCAGTAACTAAGTAACAAAGAAATAAGGTAAATAAGTAAGCAACAGGTTTTGTGCTCTTACTATGCGAAGCAGGGGAACATTGAGGAATTGCAATTTTCCATGACAACAGTGAATCGATGTTCAACCTACCTGTAACACATGTCGGCAGTGGGTTATTCCAAACACCATCATAGCAAGTCGTTGAGCTTGATCCCTCCATCACGTAGCCACTGTTACAGGTAAATGTCACCACACTAGTGTGATAGAAATACGTCGGTACGGTTTCCTGTTCACCGTTAACAGGTACACCTGGATCATCACAGTCCGCTATGATTATAAAATATTTGAAGAAGGCAGGTGAGAGACCTTGCTTCAAGATATACGGGGTTTTCAACCAACATGTTGTAGTCATAATTTTCTGCAGGCGTTTGTACAAATATTAGTGTAGGCAAAACTTCAAAACAAATAGCTAGTATCCTTTGATTTGTGTGTTGGTTCATGATATTTTTGGTTCCATTGTTATGGTATTTTTGTACAAAAATGTATAGTAACAATGCAATAATTTTAATTGACCGTTCAGGAGCAAAAGCAATCGATATGCAATCAAATTTCGCAATCTAACG
This sequence comes from Ptychodera flava, assembly GCA_001465055.1. Lineage (NCBI taxonomy): Eukaryota > Metazoa > Hemichordata > Enteropneusta > Ptychoderidae > Ptychodera > Ptychodera flava. Next base: position 51,315 of record LD347539.1, read on the forward strand.
TAACGAAAGTATCACGGCCATGGTCAGACAGGAAAGTCTAGGTTAATTGTTGACATAAAAATATATCTTTTGCAGCAGAAAATTTTATCATAACTTTCTTTATAATTGTTTTGCCTTCAAGCACCTTCATAATTATATGCTTTATATATTTTTGTGTATTTGCTAATGTTATCTTGCGAAGTACTCTATGTCCAAGTAAGTTTAACATAGAGTTCACAAGCAAACTAAAAATTTCTCGTAAATTGCTCGTAATTAAAAGTGTTATTTTTTGTTTGTCAAAACTACATGTGACGGGTCAAAACTTCGCATGATGAGCAATTCTTCCATGATGTATGGGGTTTTCATACCTAGAGTCACTCAACATAGCTTTTTAAACATTTTGTGGTTTCAGTTAAGCATCGGCAAGCCTTAGTATGATAATCAATAAGCTATTCTTAATGATATATAGTACCTCTACACACTGCGATGTCTTCACTCCATACACCATTGTCGCATTGGATGTAGTCCGGCCCTTCCAATGTGTAACCACTGTGGCAGTCAAAGGACACATACGAACCATGAGTGAATTCACCGGTTGCATCCCCATTTGGGAACGGCCCAGGGTCAGTACAGTCCGATGGTCCAGCTGAAAAGAAAGATCCACGGAGCTTAAAAACTTAATACGTCTGTTATGTAGGTAGTCAAAAACTACAACTATCACCAGCCATCAATAAACAATGCATGTTGCTTGATCAGCGAGTATGGACATGCCGATACTTCAACAAACAGGCGGGGGCTATTTAACACCAGGAACTAGGAAGCAATTAATGAGAGAGACAGAGATAGAGAGATCAGTAAACGACTGAGTTACAGTGAATAAGTGAGTTGACGAGGGAGTTATAAAGAAAGTCGCTAAGTAAGTAGAACAAAACCTAGAAAATCAACATGTAACTAAGTAAGTAACTACGTAACAAAGGATCTACAGCTAAGTTAGTAAGATGTCTTGTGCTTCAACTATACAAATCATTGAAACATTTAGGAATTGCCATTTTCCGTATCAACAGAGAATCGATGTTCAACCTACCTGTAACACATGTCGGCAGTGGGTTATTCCAAACACCATCATAGCAAGTCGTTGAGCTTGATCCCTCCGTAACGTAGCCACTGTTACAGGTAAATGTCACCACACTGGTGTGATAGAAATACGTTGGTACGAGTTCCTGTTCACCGTTAATAGGTACACCTGGATCAGCACAGTCCGCTGTGAATACAACACATTTAAAGAAAGCCGGCATGAGAGGCCTCACTTTAAGATGTAGGGCGGAGTTTCAATTACCAAGTGGTAGTCTTAATTTTCTGCAGTCATTTTGTACAAATATAAGTCCTGATAAAATAACAGTACCTTTTAACTTCTGTGTTTATTCATGGATTTCTGTTGCATTCTTATTTTTGTACAAAAAGTGTCCAACTACAATGCAATAATTTCAACCTATTGGCCGTTAAAAAGATAGCATTCGATTTGGAAACAAATTTTGCTTGCAATGTCGTGAACGAAAGTATTACGGCCCCGATACGGCAGAAACTATAGATACAATGTCGACTTGAATAAGTAAATTTTGCCGCACAAAATTTAACTGTCCAAAAGTTTCTTAATAATGATTTCGCCTTTAAGCATCTCACTAAGTAATTTATGAAGTTTTCATACCTGGAGTCATTCAACATAGGTTTTATAGGTATGACAATCAATAAGCTATTCTAAATTATATCTAGTACCTCTACACACTGCGATGTCTTCACTCCATACACCGTTGTCGCATTGGATGTAGTCCGGCCCTTCCAATGTGTAACCACTGTGGCAGTCAAAGGACACATACGAACCATGGGTGAATTCACCCGTTGCATCCCCATTTTGAAACGGTCCAGGGTCAGCACAGTCAGATGGTCCAGCTGAGAAAAAAAATCAATGGAACTACATGTAATAAACATCCATAAGTCGACCTCTCTTATTCTGGTACTTTAAAAGTGCAACTATCACCAGCTAGCTATAAACATTGCATTTGGCTTTGTAAGCGAGTTCGGACACGTCTATACTTCAACAAACAGTGGAAGCACCTTTAAAGCGCCAGTAGCTTGGAAGCAATTAATAGGCGACAGAATGAGTGAGTAAACGACTGTGCGAGCCAGCGTGCTAATAATTCAATGAATGAAAGACAATGAATAAGTGAGTGGACGAGGAAGCCAGTAAGTAAGTAAGTAAGTAAGTAAGTAAGTAAGTAAGTAAGTAAGTAAGTAACTAAGTAACAAAGATATAATGTACATAAGTATACTAAGCAATAGGTCTTGTGCTCCATCTATGCAAAGCATGGGAACATTGAGGAATTGCAATTTTCCATAACAACTGAAAATGCATGTTCAACCTACCTGTAACACATGTCGGAAGTTGATTACTCCAAACACCATCATAGCAAGTCGTTGAGCTTGTTCCCTCCATAACGTAGCCATAGTTACAGATCAATGTCACCACACTAGTGTGATAGAAATACGTCGGTACTGTTTCCTGTTCACCATTAACAGGTACGCCTGGATCATCACAGTCCGCTATGAGTATAACATATTTAAAGAAGGCAGGTGAGAGACCTCGCTTCAAGATATACGGGATTTTCAACCAATATGTGGTAGTCATAATTTTCTGCAGGCGTTTGTACAAATATTAGTGTAGGCAAAACTTCAAAATAAATATTATCCTTTGGCTTGTGTGTTGGTACATAATTTTTGGGTTCCATTGTTACGGTATTTTTGTACAAAAATGTATAGTTTCAATATAATAATTTTAATTGGCCGTTCAGGAGCGAGAGCAATCGATTTGCAATCAAATTTCGCAATCTCACGTAACGAAAGTATCATGTCCATGGTCAGACAGGAAACTCTAGGTTAATTGTCGACATAAAAATATATCTTTTCCAGCAGAAAATTTTGTCATAACTTTCTTTATAATTGTTTTGCCTTCCAGCACCTCCATAATTATATGCTTTATATATTTTTGTGTATTTTCTAATGTCATCTAACGGAGTACTCTATGTCCAAGTGAGTTTAACATAGAGTTCACAAGCATACTAAAAAATTCTCGTAAATTACTCGTAATTAAAAGTTGTTTTAGTTTGTCAAAACTACATGTGACGGGTCAAAACTTCGCATGGTGAGGTATTCTTCCATGATGTATGGGGTTTCCATACCTAGAGTCACTCAACATAGGTTTTATACATTTTGTGGTTTCAGTTAAGCATCGGCAAGCCGTAGTATGATAATCAATAAGCTATTCTAAATGATATATAGTACCTCTACACACTGCGATGTCTTCACTCCATACACCATTGTCGCATTGGATGTAGTCCGGCCCTTCCAATGTGTAACCACTGTGGCAGTCAAAGGACACATATGAACCATGGGTGAATTCACCCGTTGTATCCCCATTTTGAAACGGCCCAGGGTCTGTACAGTCCGATGGTCCAGCTGAGATAAAAGAAACCATGATAGTGAGGAATAAGCTGAATGACCCTTCGGTTGTACATCTATGGAAAACACAGCTGCACATCGAGTTAGTGATCGGGTTGTTGTTGGTGTTGTTGTTGTTGTTGTTGTTGTTGTTGTTGTTGTTTCTTTATTTCCTCCTTTGCAAAGAAGAGTCACAGCAACATACATATTTACATCTTAAGAGTCATAACAGTGATTGAGTGAGTGAGTTGGTATGTGAGTGAGTGAGTTGAGTGATTGAGTGAGTGAGTGAGAGACCGCGGTGATGCATAAGTTTTGAGTAAGTTAGTCAGTAAGTCAGTCTGCCGGTCAGTCAGTCAGTCAATAAGTCATAAATCGGGAGCTCCAACTATGCCAAGTTTGAAAACTTTAAGGACTTATTATTTTTCATAACAATAGAGAACTTAATGTGCTAAACGCACCTGTGACACATGTCGGCAGTGGGTTATTCCAAACACCATCATAGCAAGTCGTTGAGCTTGATCCCTCCATAACGTAGCCACTGTTACAGGTAAATGTCACCACACTGGTGTGATAGAAATACGTCGGTACGGTTTCCTGTTCACCATTTATTGGCACGCCAGGATCAGGACAGTCCGCTGTTAATATATGATGTTGCAAAGATAGGAGAGATGAGCGACCACACCATTATGTAGAATTTACGAAGCTAATTCGCAGCACACAGCTAAAAAGACTGGAACAAATACTAGATAAATGCATGCTCGTTGGATAAAAATTTATAAATCAAACTTTGTTATTATTTTCACCCAAATAGAGAAGAAATTTATGTGAGGCAAACACGCACATAATAAACGTTGACATTCTGTGCACTTTAATCGCTGTTAAATTATTTTCCGAAGTATTTTCGATTTTGCTTGTGGAAGAGAGGCCATTCGATACGTTATTGTATAGTGTAAATTGATACTCTAGACCTCCACAATATTTGTGGTGGTTGAAGAGTTTTCTGATCTGCTCAAAATGGCAGAATATTTTTCTGCAAAACAGTTTGTACACGAGAAGTGTACTTTTTGCGCAGTGTTGAAATACAATACTATATGAAACGTAGCGATTTGATATTTTAGTAAATGGTTTTGCAAATGAAAGCTAATGTGACAACTATATTCCACGTGTTGACGTATGACGGCAAAAGGCAATGGCAGAATTGGCTAAGGAAGACGTACAGTTTGTACCGCTGACAATCACCGTCCCCAATTCTTTTACTGCCCTGAGATATTTTCGCATGAAAGCACCTCCGAAGTCTTCTCATAATTAAGGCATCTTTAAATTCAAATAAATGGACAGAATAAAGTCGCCTGTTTCAACAGAGCGGCGGCTAACGTCAACTGTGAATGATATGGCAGACCAGGGTCTTCGTAAAAGAGTTGTCTTTCTTTACGTTGACGTGCGAAATACAATTGCGTTCACCATACCGTGATCTTTAAGGTAGAATGCGCCTCGGAGACAGATATTCCGATTCTCAAACTTATTAAAGATCAACCATTTCTTGGGGATCATTTTAAAGCTCTTTGAGTAAGAAATATTGTAGAGTTGACACAGGAATGGCGGCCATTTTGAGTTTCAACATCGGTGAATGTTAGGTAATTTGTTTGTCTAGAGGCAAATTTTGCACGGTGAGATCTGACTTTTATTCTTGATTTATTAAGAGAATAGTTGATAGTTTCATTGAGGAAAGTTTAAGTAAAAGTTCAAGCTTTCATTTTCGAGACGCATACCACCTCATCTATCAATCAAATATATTGTGCGAACAACGCCGCCAAGTGTTAAATGTACGGAAAAATGGGGCAAATTTGGAGGGCAATAATTTGCCTCTTTTCCTCATGACTGGGATATACTCGAATTATACTAATGGAAGCAAATTTTCATGAAGTTGAGTTATTATGTACCATATGTCAAGGGATACAGTTTGCCAACAGCATTACTGAAATGGGGCCCAACTGAAATATTTAGTCTATGACGTCGATTTCTTTATTTAATTACATGCGTTGTTTCCTCCCTCGTTTCCACATGAAAGTATCAGGCAGGAAATTGCAAAACATATTTTTTTTAAACATCTTTAGGTAATGATCGATTGTGACTGCCTTTGGTCGATTCAAAAGGTCAAAGAATTCACTTAACAGAGTGAAAGTTTCTTAAAAAAGAATCGCTTTAAGCTATTTTCGCTGTTCTGACAACCATCACTCACCACAGGACGGCTGTTGAGCAGAACATTCGTAGCTCCCGCATGTTGCCTGGCAAATATCTTCCGGCCCGCAAGGGTGGTTTGAGCATGCGCCGTCCATTGTCTATGAAATGATGAATTGATCGAAAGAGTTGACGAATCGCAGGACTTACGATATACAAATCTTTTGAGAAGTCAATCGTATTGCAATACTTCGTTCAATCATTTGGGAAATTAAAATAGGTTAGACACGGAAAAATGATCGATTTATACATTATATATTTTTTGATCGGGAAATTAAAATAAGTTAGACACGTACAAATGATCGATGATATCGAATGTGTAGGCCTAATGTTTGTCGTTGTTGCCATGGTGTACTAACTGAATCCCAACAAGGAAGTGAACATATCTCAAAATTTCATGCAACAGTTTGTAATTATAATATTCTCTCTTATTGCGTTCTTTCACTGTTTATTCCCACCATCGCTCACAGCTCAATGAGCATATGCAGTCTTCAACAATTCAGCCTTTAGTAAAGGCAAGAAACTATCTCACTATTGTATCTCATTCAAGTTCTGGCTTCTAGATGACAAACATCCACCATTCAATACATTTTGGTAGATTTTCTTCGGCTACAGTAAACTATTCGAGCGTCTTTCAGAGATATTATCTTTCTTTATAAAAAAAAAAACCTCAAAAAGGTCAATTCTGCTTGTCAACAATATTACGTGTAATAAGTGGACCTCAAAGTGCCGTCATGACACACAATGTTAATCTATTCTACCCAGAAAATATCCTTCGCTAGAGCGATATTGTTCAGTACAGCCATACAAAACAGCACAGGACAGGTGAATCGAATTTTGACGATCTATATGATACACAAAACTTTAAGTTGTGCTTCAGAGAGTTTTACCGTTAATTAGAGTTTCATGTTCATAAGCCGGTGCGTAGGTATATACTCTATAGTGTATATTCGACGTTTGTCTGTCTGTCTGTCTGTATGTCTGTCTGTCTGTCTGTCTGTCTGTCTTAATTTTCGTTGACCTTGGAAGTTTCTGAGTTTGTATTTTTTCAAACGATAAGAAACTTGACCTTGGCTTTTTAGTTATATTTGATGTTCCCTTGATGAGAAAAGAGGAATGTTGATTTTTTCGGGGTCTATTTACTCTCTCATTACATGTACCTTATCTCTAGATTTTGCCACTTCGTAACTGACAGAATCATCGTAGTTTACCAATCCATGGCTACTGTCAACGCTACCTGTACTCAGCTGGCATATCTTATGGCTTCTGCTAAAATTTATGGATCGACACGTGTTAGTCTTGGCACATCTACGAGCGCAGCTTATGCTGGACCGCGCCGACACGGACTCGATCAGGTTCCCTCGAATTCCACCCTGATTGTCACTCCGTAGTATTATTGATGTTTTGCAAGAATATGATAACCCGCCTATGAGGAGAGAGCAATCGAGTGGAAGTCTCAACATTAGCTCCGATAAACAATTTCCTGGTCTCGTGAAAACAAAGAACATACCAGTGAAATTAATCTTTGAAGGCAGGCATTTTCAAAATTGACATGTGCAAGATTTCTGGAAGAGATGGATGGTTCATGACGGCGTAAAATGACGCAAATTAGATAACCTTTCTCTTGTATGTAAATTGTCACAGCGTGGAACCTTCCGCTGACACGTGAACTCATGAAGACAGCATGTCGCACGTCGAGTACTCACCGCACATATCAACCAATAAGAAAGCAGCATTTGTAAGATCAGTTAGTGTAAAATCCTTCCAGGAAATGACGTCACCACAATTAACTTCGCCATGACAAGCATGCGAGATGCTCTGTGGGAGAAGAAACGTTTATATATAAGTGAAACAGGTGAACGACAATTTTACGTTTCGGAGAAAAAAAGAAATAAGTATTTTCCTGTCCCCATGTGATGAAACTACCAGAACATTACATGTAGCGTATAAAGGGAATTTTATAACCAAGCTTGGTTGCATTGGATCTGAAAGTAGATCAGGTCTAATTTCTGACCTACAATTATGGGAGGAGCTACAATACTTCCTTTTAAATAGAGAGTTAACGGAAATCGATCCTGCATCTGCGCTTTACAAATTTACACTTTGATGTGTGAGATCGTAAGTAAGCTGAAGAATAGCTGGCGGCGTTTACTTAAAGAATATATTTACGTAAACTTTTAGGAATAGTTTAAAATAGTTATTTCCATCGATTTGTAACTGACCTTGAAGCGAGATACATTACGTACAGATTTACGCCGACTGTACTGTAACATTTAAAGGGCCATTATTTGTAACTTTTGACCATTTTTTACCCCGGAAAATTCCATGTTGGAGGCTCATATTTGTTGCGAAATGTTGTTCTACGAAGAAACAAACATGATTAGTGATGTTATAGCCACATAAAACTGCTAGTTTTTGTCCAAACGTGTTGCCCTTCCGAGCTCGTTTGTTGACGTCTGGCATGCTCAGCGTGCTGGGGAGAACGCAGATATGGTGACGCCGCGATCACGCGAGATGTACAAGTTCACCTTTATTGCGGGATCAAAACAACATTGCGTCGTGGATTGCCAGACATCTGGCTACGCAACGTGTTCGGACAATGGACTACGACGTAAGTACCGGGCATAAGTAATGAATATTTATATATTTATTTTTAAATTGCTGTAAATGGCTCGCGCAGGTGTAGAAGAATGCCTACGTTGGAATCCGCGTGTCAACAGAGTTTGTATTTCTGTCAGGACAAAAATTGAAATTTTCGCTGTAAAATCACATGTTATTTAGTTGTCGGGCACGTAATGTTTCCGAATAATATGCGATTCTCTGTTATTTGACAGACTCTTCAATATGAGGCAGTGATCATTTCAATCAAAACTAACGGGAAAATCGCCAGAAGATACAGCTAATGAAACTTTAATGAAGAACTGACCTTCAAGTCAAGATCACTCAAAGCTTCTGACCACAGGTTGAAGTTTGCCATATCACCGGTGAAGGAACGCGTCCTTGAGAATCCACCACCAACAATCGCTTGCCCCTGACCAATGATGGCGATTCCCCCACCTTCGACTTCCGATCCCAACGCGAGGGCGTTACCAGAAAATACACTTTGCCCATCCCTGAACACCGACCACCGTCCGGCAACAGATGCCCACTTCACACAAACATGCTGCCAAATGTCGTTGTGAAAACCAAAGGTGGATAGGGTCACCTGTTGCGACTTCAGGATAAAAGTCAGATCCCCGTTTTCAGTACGTAGCTCAAGTTCATCAATCAAGGTCACTGTTGCGTAGCTGAAGAGTGTACCGTTTCTGTTTACGTCTAAACTTTTTATCCAAACACAGAGAGTGAAAGCTGACATGTTTGGTAGGGGTTGGGAGACAGTCATGTAACTCCAGTTACAAGAGCTATCAAATCTAACCTTCTTAGCTGTCAGTACGCCAGTACCCAGGCATTCTGCGGCTTCTGCTCGAAATAAATTAATCATGCAAGAAAAAAGATCGCCTTGGTATTTTGGAAATGTAAAACATATCAAATCTAGAGCGAATGAAGATTTTCAAGTGAGACGTAAGAAACAGTATAAAAAAACTGAGTTTTGGCGACGGTACGAATGTTTTATTACGACGTACACGAACTGTAGTTTTGTTTTGCTGAAATTGACGAAAGCGCCGTGGTGATAACAACACCAATCGTATGATAATGGACATTGTTCTGATGCTACACTTTTGCATGAGGAGCTGTGTCCACTTGTAATGAATGTAGGTTGTAATGGCGATCTGGTTAACTTCACCATTTCGTTTTGTGGCAGATGAAGCATATAAAAAAGTGGAAATATACTCAGGCGATATCGCTTGTTTTCATGAAAACCCCGCTATACCACGATACAACGATCAACAACTGAATTGCTTTCAAACTAATTCGACAATGGGAAATAACTTTTACAAGTGGAAACTTAATTGAACAAAAGGATATCACCCAAAGCAGGCTCAAGAATAATAGTAAAGATTCAACGTACCTGATAAGTTCAAGAGGAATTTTGCGAAAAAAAGGAATATCCTTATTTGTGCCAATGAAAAGATGCACGCCGTCATGTTTATTCTTGCCGCAGACATCTGAGAGAATATTCGACTACATGTACTTGTGTCCGAAGAAATTCATTCATTGTTCGTTTCCATAAACATTTACATGTATTGAGTTGTGATGCAAGGGATCGGATAAACACGTTCATGTTTTGAAGAATATCTTTTATTTTGTTGAAGGTAGAGTATGGTAGTAATCTATGAAATCAATATCATATACATTTTCTAGTTAATATCAAGTTATATATTGTTAGTGGGAAAAATTTCACAAGTGGTTTTTCATTGATTATTGAATTCGCCTGTGTTTATTCCGCAACATACGCAGTCGTTGCTTCATAGAACAACAAGTCTTTCAATAATTTACATGCAGTAGAATCAAGAATCAAGGCAGAATTACCTAGTAACAGCAGACGGGGACTCAAACGTTGCGACATTCGACTATGTTCATATAATCTGGCCTTTGAAAATCATACCGCTGATCGATTTTAGAGGATGGAGATAGAAGCCGAATTTTTTATCTGATTTGTGAATCAATTTTTCGTTCGCATCATTAAAATAATGTCTGAGAATAAAATCAACGATCTGTTCATCGATAATTCCAACATAAGCAAAATTCATTAGCGTAATTTTCGGCCGGCATTAAAGCATGGAAACTACACTGAAAGTTTTGTTGCCGCGGAAACTCTTCCCAGCTTGATAACTTTACATACCAGTATTATCTGTGTTACAAATGATCGGATAGATCAGTTATGATTTCTGTTTACGTAAACCTTGGTCTAATTATTCACATGAACAACAATGACCGTATTGAATTCTCTAATCGTGAAGAGTGATTCGATGGTAAGGTTCCAGGCTACAAATACAATGAGAATTAGCAGTTCACACCTGAATTTTCCTTGAAATAAAACACGGTTCTTCATATTTTTACTCGGACGCGTAAACAGTTTGAAAGACTTTCATGTGTCAACTAGAGCCATGTGACCAACCATGAATAACAGATGTGAGCGACGGTTTTAAGCCGGGGAACGCGTTTATTCAGACAGATTTTCAGAAGTAATGGCAGAATAGGAGCTAAGGCAGAAATATTACATATAATATTACATATAAAGTTAAATCACTAATCACAAAACTTCATTTAATATGCAAATGAGCTGTGTATTAATTTGACACTGCTCAATGCCTCATTGGACAATAGGATATCTAGCAGATCAACATCAGTAGCACGTTTCATCAAAATTCAATGCTGTAATTTCGAAGTAATATCACTAACTACAAAGTTCATTAAATATGGAAATGAACCCTTAATAAACTTCATACTGCTCAGTGTTTCTCGCGACAATTAGATATTTATCAGATCAATATCTGTAGCAGGTTTCATCAAATTTATTGCAATGATTTCAGGGTTAAATCACTCATTATAAAGTTCATTAAATATTCAAATGAACCCTTAATTAATTCAACACAACTCAATGCTTCACATCACAGTCAGATATCTTTCAGATTAATATCTGTAGCTGGTATCATCAAATTTGGTGTAGGAATTTCGGCGTTATATCACTAATTACAAAAAGTTTATTAAATATGCAAATGAGCAGATAATTGACATGACACCCACAGTATCATCATGTTCTGAAATTGTCATCTGTGAAAATTTTCATGAAATTTTGTGCAGAATTTCTTGATATATGTTGGCACTGTCATTAATGTCTCTATGGGCAGCCATTATGAAAAAAAAATAATAGGTCATAACTTCATTAATATGCCAGCCACAATTGCCAAAATCTGATCAGTTCTTGCAATTAGCATACGATACTGTCTACCAAATCTGACTTGAATCTGTTCAACCTTTTTGAGTTATCGTGTAGACAGAGAGACACAGAGAGACAGACAGACAGACAGACAGACAGACAGACAGACAGACACAGACAGACACACAGACAGACACACACATAATACACACACACAGACAGACAGACGTCGCTGGTACGACATTAGCTCATGTGTGTGAACACGTGAGCTAAAAAAAAAGCCCAAGAACGAGCTCGTATGAAGGTTGTATTACTTAACACCCCGCCCCCCCCCCCAACACACACACACACACACACACATACACATATCGTTTGGATGAAAACTCTGTAACCGTCTACAATTTGCTTTGTCCCTAAAATAATGAGAGCGCGCCATAACAAACACTAATGGTAGATAAATTCAAAGCTGAGAAAAATTGTAAATCCTACTAAACTTTCACTTTCGCGCTCAAATAACGCGACCTGTCAGTTAAAACTCATGGAACTAAGCAGAGAAATATTGCTATTCATTACAAAAAAAACAGAAAAGAATACCTACCTCTGATTTTGCATGTTAAATATTATATCTATGTATTAAGACAAAACACATGTAAATATAGTATATTTATAGTTCACAACTTCAAGAAGAACGTTACGAAAGTCATAATTATACCATGAATATGAGGAGGTACCAGTTTGATACGAAATGATAATTTTTGCCTACGCAAGACGATGTTCAGAGAGTGCATTTTCATAGACTGTCCACGTTTCAAATATTGTTTTATCCATCAGACAAGAATATATATCGGATTCTTTCATTTTATTCGAAGTAACAAACGAAGCAAATAATTAAGTTACAGATTGGCAATTAGCAACACACCAAAGACAATTTTAAACGTACTTAAATTGTATTTACAATGACTTTGCAAACATTTCGTTTTCTTTCCCAACAGATTATTTGACATTTCAGAATTCAGGAGATGAAGCACTCCATCAAGACAAAATCGCCGGGTGAACGAAAAGGTATCGGTATGTAATTGAACAAAAACTCAGCTTGATACGTTAACGAATAAAATTTGTGAGAATCATTTCTAAAAAAAACATGTTCGTAAACCCTTGTAGCGAAAACACTATTGCGTATGGTGGAATGACCCACGAGGACAGATTTTCGGACCCTTATATTTTTAAAATACCCTTGATACTACCACTTCGGGGCTAACTTAAATCAAACTAATTTTCCCCATAGAATAAGAACAGAGATGGTGGACATTTTGATATTCAAG
>LD347542.1:57281-74750 GCA_001465055.1 Ptychodera flava
TTAATATTTTGTTTTAGAAGTGTCAAAATAAAGACAATTTAATTTATTCTACGCGATGGTAATGGGCTAATTCAATTATTGTAACTATACTGTAAAGAAACACATATATCCTTTTCCTGATCGGGTGATCCGAAGCAAATCTGCTGAACTGTCACAGTACTAATTTCGTTTTAATGTATCGAAAACTGACAAGAACAACAGTAAAAGTAATGTGATGAATGATTTTAACCATATTTTATGAGGAACGACTACATTATATTACACTGTCAGGTGCTATCATCAGCTTGGAGGTAAAATAGAGGAATCTACTCCGTCTGCAAAAATGGAAACATTGCTGAGCAGGATGTGAGAAGTGAAAACACCACCACCCGATCCACAAACACTGGCACCGCCGTCTGACCTCCTGCTGGACAATGTTTCAACTTTTGCAGGCGGAGTTGATGTAAAATGTAATTTAAAATTCACTTACCACATCAATTTTACTGTTGTTCTCATCAGTTTATCGATACATTAAAATAAAAATGGTTTGTTTTGTTGAACCGCCCTTGAATCAGCAGGGATTTAAACAGTTTTGTGAGTTAAATGTGAACTCATTCCGCCAATTGGTTGTTCAAAGTGCTTGACTGATTCAAAGTAATAATTAAACACTCGTGTAGTGCGGAACTATTTGTAGCGTTGATTTGCTTGAATTATCGCATATTTGTAGGTTAAAACAATACAATAAGAGTGTCGTCAATACAATATCGAGATTATCTACTGGAAATATCAAAGATAACAGGGGAGATGGAATCAGTATTGGATACTAGAATGTGCGTATTAAAAATTACGGGAAAACAACCAACACTTTGTAAACCTAACAACCGAACGTTATCCTGTCATGTGATCTATTTATTGATACTGTTTACACTTTTATTGTAGGTCGATGCATGGTTTTCTTGTCGTAACACCTTCAAACAACCCATTTTCGTTTGGTTTCCATAGTACTGACCTTTGTGTTGAGTCTCGGCATTGTTGACCATAAATCGAGGTGAGTTAAAGTTTTTAAGTGGTGCAATAAAATTCGTCAGAAGTGACCATGGTATGCTGACCAACCCCTCTCTTCGTGGTATTTATCGATTTTAATGGTTTCTTCCCTGTTGCTGTGTTCGTAAAGTCCTCTAGATTTCCCATTTTTTAACAGTTCGACATTAGCATTCATGACACTGATATCTGTGTCTTTTGGGTCGGACTGCTCGTCAGACAACTGGTCATTTTTCCAGGTAGTTGCTATTTCCTCAGTTAATACCACCTTGTCGTAACGTAATTCGTTTGTTTGACACGGCGACGACCTTTTAACCGAATGAATGTGTTGTTTTGGTTTGGGTCGGTGTGTTAAAGTCTTGGTTGTCTTTCGTCATTTATAGTCGGGAAGTCATTCCCAGTTTCATTATTCTTTTCACGGCTATTTTTATCCGTTGGTGTTTTCGAAAGGGACTTCACTATTTTCCAACTCTCAACAGATCAGATTCAATTACTGATTGCCCCGTGTCTTCTTTATCTCTGTCAGTGTCCTCCCTGCTTTGCAATGAAATTTCGAAAGATGTTGATTCCGCGTTGGTTGTGCTTCCACCATTATTTTCTGTATCATAGAAGTCGGCTGAATTCCTTTGTGATTTCTTGCTTGACTTGTAGACACACACTATCATAAAGATTACCCCATCACTGTCAAAATAAAAAAAACCGCAACCATCGACAGTACCGCCAATAATGACCATTGTGTTCACCTGACTATTTTTAGCTGTATTGCGTGCTGTTTTGCCCATAGCATCAACGGTGGAAGTAGCAGTACTAACCACTGTGGTCATATCCTTTTGCCCATTTCATTTATTTATTTATTTATTCATTTAAGGCACATGAATTTAACATAAAACTCATAGAAGAGCTTGCTGAAAAAATCTTACAAAGAAGACAAGCCATTATTATGAACCAAACCATATTGTTAGTGACCAGAAAAAGCTGAAAAGGAAATGTTAGTTGGTCCATTACTTGCTATGTTCCCGTACTATTTGGCACGGTGGGTATATTTGGCGCAATGCTTGAATGTTCAGTCACAGTTGTTGCATCTACGCTTGCCAAGGTCTCTCGTCCGGGCAGCTGGTTGCTCCCCGAAATGAGATCGTGAGTAGGAAAAAACGGACCCGTGCGAGCGGACGATGCAGTTGTTGCGGATTAGATGTTGATGTTCAATGTAGCTTCAGCATACATCGATTTTCCGATGTCATTCTCAGCATAACAACGGACGTAATACACACCATTATCCTGGTGTCCAAAGTTTCTCATCAACATTAATGTTCCAGGTGAACCTTTTACAACGACGTTGTTACTCTTATTATTGAACTTATCTCCTGCTGTATTTGACCATATGATACGTGTCACCGGAGGGTTTCCATTGGCTTTACAGCTAAAGTATACCACCTGGTTTTCCATGGTTACCGTGTATTCCAATGGTGAAATCTCGGCGGTTGGTTCATACTGTACATTGAATGGACCTAACTGACATGTTGTGTTTCTCCTGTTGCCAGGATGAAATCCGGTACAAATAAATGTTGCATGGTGTTGTGCCTTTGTTGGTGTCCAGTAGAATAAGTGGACAGGCCACCCGTCCCTGGCATCAGTAGACGTAACAGTTTCAAGCTTGTCGCCTTTAAATCCGTCTCTTTTCCAATCCGTAGTCATCTCAGGAACGCCTGTAGGATCTGAACGACAAGCCAATGTAATCGGATTTCCACTTACTACATCGAAAACGTCATCCTTGGAATCATCACCGATTGAACATAGTACAGAACCTGACTGTGGCGTTACAAAGACATCTAGGCGAGCTGTAGGGGATTCCAGGGTAGTTGAGATCACCCCACACTTGTAGTTACCAGAGTCATATTCAGCATTGGCCGCAGATGTCTCAATCTCCAGATTGGTTTCTTGATACCCAGCACCATGGGAATAGTCAATTGTATACCGAGCTCTGTCAGCGTAGGTAAATGGGTCGAAGAGAACGTGCATATTCTCGCTGATTTGTACACCGTTCTTGTACCATGCAACTCTCAAGATTCTCTCAGAGTCACCTGGGTCTGTGGATAGAACGATGCAAAAGAAAGTGACGCTCGAAGAGTGATTGCTTCCGTACTCGAATATTTCTGTTTGATCAGTTGGGCCCCTTATAATGAAAGGCACAGCTACGGCGCCAAAATTCAGGACGCCCAATACTAGAAGTAGCTGAAGAGTTCGAGGTAAACTTCGGTGTGTTGCCATACTGTCAACAGAGCAAAATCCTCACAGAAGCCTTATGCTATTTCCTTGTTCCGGGTTCTTGGTGACGCTTGCTCATTGTTCAGTTGTTAAAAGTGCGAAGCTATATAAGTTACGCCCACCACCACCCCAATTAGAGAAGTGTCATGCAGAATGCCTCGAACTCGGCTCTCGTCAGCGAACGGTTTCAGAAAACGACAACATGATAATTAAATATCGTAACATAACTAAGTCAAAACAAGAAAATATCTGCACCCCTCCTCTCCCTTGCGGCGAAGTTCAATCCAGCATTTCGCGGCTAGTCTACCCTCTAGCCCTACTTCCTATGGTAAAGTGTCTTGAGATTTGGGGGAATTTACTTAGTCTTTTATCGTTATAGTTTAGTGTAGGTTAGCAGGGTTCCAGTGTTCTCCCTGATTCAAGCAGTTTGTTTTGCATATTCATAATGCATTTGCATTAACATAGGAGAACCTGGTTCTTACAATGCGTGTTGTTACTGTCAGTCTTTGTAGTTTAAGGTTTCTCAATAAAATTATCCCCATTGAAAAAAGACGCATTAGTATATGTCGCCTGTGTTCGTTGACGCCCGTCTTCTGGCTGTACCTGTATTTAAGACGTATTATACGATATTTTAATGTCGTATTATAAGTGACCATCATCAGCGAACATTCCTAGAAAATGATAGTGGCAAAATTGTATAGTTTAATGTCGTACTGTAAGTGGCTACTTTAAGTTATATATTTTGAACAGAGCTGATGAGGGTGGGCAAGAGCAGTACGCACGTTTTCATCACAGGGTAGAGAGATCACCGTATAGGACATAGCAATTGCAGTAGCCAAAAGAATTGCCATTGCAATTCATTACTTTTTTTATTCATGCTAGACATGATATCATAGTCGATAGTCACCAACAAAACTTTGCTTCATTTTAAATCCGATGAATGATTTGACAGCTTGTGATACATGTCCGAATAGAACCATTTCAGAAGATAGAAAATATTTTACAACGAAATGGTATCAATTTTCAAAGAAAGTCGCCGTCGAATTGTGAGAGTTACCAGTAAATTTTGCCAGCTGCCGGCTCTCAATGCAGTCAGAGCTCGAAAGATGATGTCATATCGCTCCAACTCTCGCGAGGTTTTACTTTTTTCAAAGGAATTTTCTCAAAGTTAACGCGGAAAGAACAATTTGTGTTACTTCATTGTGGAAAAAAAAGAAGTTATGAAAAGTTTAGGGCGGGAGGTTTAAAAAAGGGTAAGTAGGGTTACCGGAACTACACAATGTTTTTCACTGGCCTTATGCAGTAACCCAGACGACATAATTGAAATACTGAAGCTCACAGATATAAATTATTTCCTTGCAACTAACAACGAAGATAGAGGTCAAGAATCAAATAAGCTGACAACTTTGACATTACCATGATAAAAGTAACAAATAGGCTTGCTCTCATATCTGCCTTAACCACAGGTAGAAAAGTTTAGGCACCACAACGTAAAGCAGTCAACACAGTAACAGATAGTTATAGTACAGGAAAAGTTGATGTTGTGTACTTGTCCGTCAATTTCTAACTCGAGATTTCAATTTATAACTTTAATTTATATCAAAATAATTTGAAAGGTAATATTTATCTTCAATGTTCCATTAGATCAGTGTCAATACTCATTTAGTTCAATTATTCGAAGTGAAGCAAATACCAATTTATATAAAGTCCATGAAATTTAGCAACTGTTTTAGCTCAATATATATTTGTATATTTATGTTATGTTGTATCTGTTTTCACACTGTTGTAGGGCCTTTGACATTAATAGGGCTGGTTTCAAGTAACAAGTATCAAAATGTGGCTTCATTAACGATTAGACTAGCTCCACGTCGGACGGTGCTTGAGGAAGGACATCTTCGACGCCAATGAATATATGTATCGCTCGTGAAAAATACACACCTACGAAATCTCTAAATATTAAATCTGCTGCAAATATCGCGCATTCATGTTGTCGACATTGCTTTGTAAATTCCCCTCTCATCGTATGGTCTCTCAGTCACTGTCTGGTATGTTCCATATCTACCAAAGTAGATGTAACGTCTTTTTATCTTGTCGAATTTGCGTTAATCTTTACAATACTAAAAACATTTACCATGGTCTTAGTTCACATTAGAACCTCATATTGCATAAACTACAATTATTTGGTATAGATTTTCGCTCTAACAACATTCAGAGTTAACGCTGTGGTCTGCAAAAATACAGCATCTTGATAAAAAGGTCATTTTCATTTCTATAAAGTGCACAATATAAAGAGAACATAACATCCGTAATATACATTTATTTTCCCTTATAATGATCCAAATAATGACAATTTGACGCTGTACTCCGAGCCAAATTGGCTTATTTCGTGTCCTCTTCATAAACTTACAGTCCTAAACTGCGCTTTACAACTTTCTAAATCTATACATAAACAATCACAGTTACGCACATGTTGCAACTAAACGCCTTTGTAATAATGAATGAAATCAGTCCTTTGTTCCGGTAATACCAATTTAACATTTTAAGTTGACGATTAAGTACTAAAAATACACTGTAAACTAAGGGCGTCATAATGATTACAGAAAATGTAAACATGCACAACAATAGAATACAATTATCATGCTTTAAAGCCAGACCACAAAGTCTTGAAATCAGTGCTGAAAATGTTTAAATAGGGCACTTTTTTATTATAATAAAATAGATGTGACTATTTACATTTAATGGTTGTCATTTCAATCATAGCCTTTTACCTTTAATATTTAGTTTCAGAAATTTCAAAATAAAGACATTTTATCTTATTTTCCGCAAAGGTAATTGGCTAATTCAATTATTGTAACTATACTGTAAAGAAAGAGATATCCTTTCCTGACTGGGCGATCCGAAGCAAATCTGTTGAACTGTTACAGTACTATACAATAATTGCGTTTTAATGTATTGAAAAAATGATAAGAACAACAGCAAAATGATGTGACCAATCATTTTAACCATATTTTATGAGGAAAGACTACATCATATTACACTGTCAGGTGCAATCATCAGCTAGGTGGTAATAGAGGAATCTACTCTGTCTGCAAAACTTGAAACATTTTTAGCAAGAGGTCAGACTAAGTGAAAACAACACCATTCGATCCACAAACACTGGCACCGCCGTCTGACCTCTTTCTAGACAATGTTTCAACTTGGGCAGACGGAGTTGATTAAAAAGTAATTGAAAATTCGTTGACCACATCGATTTTGATGTTGTACCACAGCTATTTTACTGTTGTTATTATCAGTTTTTCGATACACTCAAATGAAAATGGTATTTGTTGGACCGTCCTTGAATCAACAGTTGTTAAAACAGTTTTGAATTCATTCCACCAATTGGTTGCCCAAAGTACTTGACTGATTCAGGGTAATAATTAAACACTCATATAGTGAGGAACAATTTGTAAACCTTGATTTGCTTGAATCCTTGCATATTTTTAGGGTAAAACAATACAATAGGGTGTCGATAATACAATATCGGGAGTACGTACTGGAAACAGTAATGAAACAGTAATGTATGCTAGAATGTGCATTTTCAAAATTACAAGAAAACCACCAACATTTTGTAAATTTATCAGCAAAACGTTATCCTTTCATGTGACATATTTATTGATTCTATTTTTACTTTTATTGTAGGTGGATGCATTGTTTTCTTGTCGCAATATCCTAAAACAAGCCCTGTTTGTTTAGTTTCCATAATACTACCCTTTGTGTTGAGTCTCGGTATTTTTTACGATAAATCGAGGTCAGCGTAAGTCAGTCCTTCAACGTTTTCATGTGGTGCAGTAAATTTCGTCAGAAGTGGCCATGGTATGTTGACCAACCCTCTCTTCGTGGTATTATTCGATTTTAATGGTTTCTTCCCCGTTGCTGTGTTCGTAAAGTCCTCTAGATTTCCCTTTCCTTGACAGGTCGACACTAGCGTTCATGACACGGATATCAGTGTTTTTTGGGTCGGACTGCAAAGGAAATAATTCGATTCCGCTTTGGTTGAGCCTACACCTCGTTTTCTGTATCATAGAAGTCGACCAAATGAAAGATTGCAATTTCCTTTCTTTGCAATTTTTTGCGTGACTTGAAGACACACACTATCATAAAGATTACGCAAAACACTGTCAAATAAAAAACTTCAACCACCAACAGTACCGCCAATAATAACAATTGTGTTCACCTGACCAGTTAAATTGACTATGATCTTTAGCGTGCGGACGTTGAACCCTTAACCCAACAACCGTATACAATGCAGCTTAGTTGACGCGTTAAAGGTTGCTAATTTGGTGAAATTATTTGACATTTAGCAAGTACTATACTTTTAAACAACTGCTAAGTAGATGAAGATAGATGAAACTGAAATTATGGTCCGCTACCTCCGCTACCCTTCGCTACCCAAAATAACATTTGCATAAATGAATTGTGCCCAATATCCTACAATAATTGGAGCACTTAGGGGCCAAGTTCAGAAGGTTTGCTTGCTGCTTGTTGTTTGTTTGTTTGTTTCAACTAAATAGAATAAATAAAAGTATATCTGAAACATTAAAACATAATAATGCATATTATATCATATAAAACAAGAAATAAAGCATGAAATGTAAGATGAAAGCATGACCAACACGCACACACTATCAAAACTATCATTCTGCCCGGACAGATACATGCAAACGGGGTAAACACACACACACACACACACACACACACACACACACACACACACACAAGAATTTGGTTTATAAAATGCTTTATTAAAAACGCAAGAAAGTGGCGTATTACAAGGTCATGACTTTCATACAATATCATAGAACTTTCCTCGGGGCTTTACATGTGGAGTTAGTTATGCAAACGAACTTGCACATTTAAAGTTTCGTCAAAACCATCAGCGTGCATACCATCGAGAATTTGACAATTGTGGCGAAGCCCGTGTCATTTTCCGCTATGAAATGCCATTACACGTGTAGATGATTTTAAAAATCAAAAGTTTATGTACTGAAACTAATCAAACGGAATAAGCTTGCAAACAATCGTGTATCGAAAAAATAATCTGGATCAAACTTCATATTTCTGTAATGTATATTGTTAAACATAAGGCAGCTTTCAGGAAAAACTCACTTCTGTTAAAATATATGTGAAAAGCTGTTTTAAACACCGTTTGGTTTTAGTACTTTGCATCAAATTTACACTGTTGTAGGGCCTTTTTGACATTAATAGGCCTAGTTCAAGTAACAAAGTGTGGCTTCATTAACGATAAGACGAGCTCACCGCTGGAGGGTGCTTGAGAAAGGCAGCTCCATCTTCGACACCAAACTAAAGATACGTTTCGCTCGTAAAAAATACACATCTACGAAATCTCTGAATATTAACTCTGCTGCAAATATCGCCTATTCACGTTGTCGACATTGATTTCTAAACTCCCCTCGCATCGTCTGGTCTCACATTCATTGTTCCATATGTACCAAAGTAGATGTAATGTCGTTTTATAACATGCAATATTCGGTAATCTTAACCAACCTAACAACCTTTACCATGGTCGTAGTTCACATTAGAACCATTATTGCATAAACTACTATTATTTGGCATAATTTTTCGTTCTAACAACTTTCAGAGTTGACGCAATGGTCTGTAAAATAATATAGCATCTTCGATAAAAAGGTCAAATGTTTCATTTTTTATAATGTGCACAATATTACGAGAACATATAACATCCATAATTATCATTTATTGTCCTCTTTAACGCTCCATATAATAACGATAAGACGCTGCGCTCCGAGTGCCATCGGCTAGTTTCGTGACCTCTTCATGACCTTACAGTCCGAAGCTAAGCTTTACAACTTTCTAAATCTATACATTAACAATCACAGCTACACACATGTTGCTACTCAATTTTCACTAATAATAATAAATGAAATCACTTCTTTGTTCCCATAATACCAATTCAATAAACTATTTTTACTTTTATTGTAGGTGGATGCATGGTTTTCGTGTCGCAACATCTTAAAACAAGCCCTGATTGTTTGGTTTCCATAATACTACTCTTTGTGTTGAGTCTCGGTATTTTTACGATACGTCGAGGTCAGCGTAGGTCAATCCTGGTGTTTGTTAGACCGTCCTTGAATCAACAGTTGTTTAAACAGCTTTGAATTCATTCCACCAATAGGTTGTCCAAAGTACTTGACTGATTCAGGATAATAATTTAATAATTAAACGCTCACATAGTAAGGAGATTCGTAAACGTTGATTGGCTTGAATCCTTGCATATTTGTAGGATAAAACAATACAATAGCGTGTCGATAATACAATATCGAGAGTACGTACTGGAAATATCAAACGTAGTATGAGTGATAGATATTTTGAAGCAGTACTGTATACTAGAATGTGCATTTTCAAAATTACAAGAAAACCACCAACATTTTATTAATTTATCAGCAAAACGCTCTCTTTTCATGTGACATATTTATTGATACTATTTTTACTTTTATTGTAGGTGGATGCATGGTTTTCGTGTCGCAACATCTTCAAACAAGCCCTGTTTGTTTGGTTTCCATAATACTACCCTTTGTGTTGAGTCTCGGTATTTTTACGATACATCGAGGTCAGCGTAGGTCAATCCTTCAACGTTTTTATGATTTGCAGTAAAGTTCGTCAGAAGTGGCCAATGTTTGTTGACCAACCGCCTCTTCGTAGTATTAATCGAGTTTAATGGTTCGTCCCCGTTGCTGTGTTCGTAAAGTCCTCTAAATGTCTCTTTCTTTAACAGGTTGACACTAGCATTCATTACACAGATGTCTGTGTCTTTTGGGTCGGACTGCAAAGGAAATAAGGGAGCCTTCAGTAATTACAGGGGGTGGGCCGGGGGAATGGGGGGAGAGTCACTTTTTACAAAACAGTTCAAGGAGGAGGGTCACTTTTTATAAACCTGTCTTGGGGAGGGTCACTTTTGACAGAAGCTGATATTATAGCCAAAACTTTGATTGTCTGTGTGATATTTCCTGAAAAGGAAATCACCAACAAAATACGCACACACTTATAGACCGCCATTCATAGTGAATTGACATTTTGGTAAAATTCCAAAATCAAATTTCTTGCACAGCCATGGACTTGTAACCACTCTAATCTAATTTAGAACAATAATGTGAACAGTCAAGCATACATAAATGCATAGATTTATTTAATTTTTGTACTGAAAAAAAATTATTCATAGTTTCTATCATAGACCCCAATGCATTGTATGGACATTTTGGTGAAATTCCAAACTCATATTTCTTGCAAAACCATGGACTTGTAACCACTCTAGTCTAATCAAGAACAATAATGTGAATAGTCAAGCATATATAAATGCACAGATTTGTCTAATTTTGTCCTGAAAAAAAATTATTCACAGTTTCCATCATAGACCGCAATGCATAGTGAATTGACATTTCAGTGAAATTCAAAAATCAAATTTCTTACGCAAGCATAGACTTGTAACCACTCTAGTCTCATCAAGAAAATTAATATCAATAATCAAGAGTACACAAATGCAAAGATTTACATAGAGGATAACACAGTGGTTGTGGGGAGGGTCAAGTTTTAGAATGTCGAACAAGGGGGAGGGTCACTTTTTAGACAGGACGATAGGGGGGGGGTCACATTTTACGGTAAGGTGTTCGCGAAATTCCCCCGGCCCACCCCCCTGTAATTACCGAAGGCTCCCTAATTCGGCAGGCGTTGATTCCGCTTTGGTTGAGCCTCCACCATGGTTTTCTGTGTCATAGAAGTCGACTAAATGAAAGATTGCAATGTTCTTTCTTTGCGATTTCTAGCGTGACTTGAAGACACACACTATCATAAAGATTACGCCAAATACTGTCAAAATAAAAAAAACTTCAACCACCAACAGTACCGCCAATAATGAAAATTGTGTTCACCTGACTATTTTAACTGTATTTCGTGCTGTTTTGCCGATAGCATCTACGGTGGAAGTAGCGGTACTAACTACTGAGGTCATGTCATGTTGCCCATTTAATTTATTTATTTATTTATTTATTTATTTATTTGTTTGTTTATTTACTTATTATTTATTTACTTATTTATTTCAACCCCTTTAAAGCAGGGGCTCACTAAGAACAATAGAAGCAGCGAATTACACAAGGTACTTGAAATGAAAATAAAAACATACAGAAGAGCAAGCTAAAAAATCTAACAAAGAAAACAAGCCATTATTGTGAAACACGCCATATTGTTAGTGACTAAAGCTGAAAAGGAAATGTTAGATAGCCCATTGCTTGCTATGTTCCCATACTGCTTGCTCACAGCGGATGTACTCGGCGATATGATTGAATGTTCAGTCACAGTTGTTGCATTTTCGCTTGCCGAGGTCTCTTGTCTGGGCAGCTGGTTGGAAACAAGATAATTAGTGGGAAGTAACGGATCCGTGTGAGCGGACGATGCAGTTGTTGTGGATTGGATGATGACGTTCAATATAGCTACAACATACATCGATTTTCCGATGTCATTCTCAGCATAACAACTGACGTAATACAAGCCATTATTCTGGTGTCCAAAGTTTCTCATCATCATAAATGTTGCGGGTAAACTTATTACAACGACGTTGTTAATCTGATTACTGAACTTATCTTCTGCTGTATTTGACCAAACGATACGTGTCACTGGAGGGTTTTCATCGGCGACACAATGAAAGAGAACCACCTGGGTTTCCATGGTTATCGTGTATAATAGGGGTTGGCTAATTCAGTGACCTCTTCATGAACTCACAATCTGAATGTAAGCTTTACAACTTTCTAAATCTACAAAACAATCGCAGCTACACACATGTTGCTACTAAATTTGTGTTAATGATAATCAAAGAAATCACTCCTTTATTCCGATAATACCAATGCAATATTATGAGTTGACGATTAAGTGCTCAGTATGTACACTGTAAACTAAGGGCGTCGTAATGATTGCAAATAATAGAAACTTGTTCAACAATAGAAAACAATTACCATGCTTTGAAGCTAGATCACAATGTCTTGAAATCTGTACTGAAAATGTTGAAATAGGGCTACTCTTTTATTATAATAAAATAGATGCGACTATTTACATTTCAAAGGTTGTACTTTCAATTATAGCAAGACAAAACTGCGATGCAAAAATGCAATCAATAAAAGAATAGTCCTATCTTATCAATATGTGATTTCAGAAGTGTCAAAATAAAGACATTTTAGCTGATTCTTCGCAATGGTAATTGGTAAATTAAATTATTGTAACTGCACTGTAAAAAAACAGATGTCCTTTTCCTGATCTGAAGTAAGTCTGTTGAATTGTTACAGTACTGCACAACAATTGCATTTTAGAAGGAAAAACTGATAAGAACAACAGTAAAATTGATGTGGTCAATGATTTTTTAACCACATTTTATGAGGAAAGACTACATCGTATTACACTGCCAGGTGCAACAATCAGCTAGGCGGTAATAGAGGAATCAACTCTGTCTGCACAACTTAAAAAATTGTTTAGCAGGAGGTCAGACTAACCAACTTTTGCAGACGGAGTTGAATCAAATATAATTAAAAATCCCTTGACCACATCTATTTAGATGTTGTTCTTATCAATTTTTCGATACACTATAGATCGAGGTCAGCGTAGGTCAATCCTTTAACTTTTTCATGTTGTGCAATAAATTTCGTCTAGAGAAGCCATGGTTTATTGACCAACCGTCGTAGCGTGACTTGTTTGTGTGACACGGCAACGACTTTTCAGCCAACTAAATGTGTTGTTTTGGTTTAGTTTGTAATTTTTGTTTTCTTTCGTTATTAAAGTCGGAAAGTCTTTCTCAGTTTTATTACTTTTCACAGCTAATTTTATCCGTTGGTGTTTTCCACCTCGGCATTGTTGACAATATCGAGGCCAGCGTAGGTCAATCCTTCAACGTTTTCATGATGTGCAATAAAATTCGTCTGGAGAAGCCGTAGTTTGTTGACCAACCGTCTCTTTGTGCTATTCATCATCGGTTTTAATGTTTTCTTCCCTGTCACTGTGGTCGTAAAGTCCTCTGGATTTCCCTTTCTTTTATAGGTCGACACTAACAGCCATTACACAGATGTCTGTGTCTTTTTTGGGGGCTGTTCGTTTGACAGCTGGTAATTTCTCCAGGTGTTTGTTGTTTCCTCAGTTAATACCGCCTTGTGGTCGCGTACTTGCTTGTGTGACACGGCGACGACCTTTCAGCCAACTGAATCTGTTGTTTTGGTTTAGGTTTGAGTAGGTGTGTTGCAGTTTGCAATTTTGGTTTTCTTTCGTCCCAGTTTCATTATTTTTCACAGCTAGTTGTATTCGTTGGTATTTTCCAAAGAGACATTCCTTGTTTTCAAACTCTTAACAATCAAATTCAATTACTGATTGCCCGACGTCTTCTTTATTTCTGCCGCTGTCCTCCCTGACTTGTAAAAGACACTTTCGACAGGCGTTGATTCCGCGTTGGTTGTGCATCAACCATTGTTTTCTGTATCATAGAAGTCTACTGGATTAAAATTTTCAATGTCCTTCCCAAGCGATTTCTTGCGTGGCTTGAAGAACGTATTACACGATAGTTTAGTGTCGTATTATAAGTGCCTACTTATGCTTATATATTTTGAACGCAGATTATGAGGGTGGGCAAGAGCAGTACGCACGTTTTCATTGGTGGATAGAGAGATCACCCCATAGGAAATAGCAATTGCTGTAGCCAATAGAATCGCCCATTGCAATTCATTACTGCTTTACTAAGGCTAGACATAAAATCGTAGTTGATCGTCTCCTATAAAACTTTGTTGAACCTGCTGAATAATTTTGATTATACAGATTGTGATGCATGTCCGAACAATTTCAGAAGAAAACAAATATTTTACAACGAAATAGTATCCATTTTCAAAAAAATGTCGCCGTCGAAATTGTTAGATTTACCAGTCAATTTTGCCAGCTGCCTGCTCTTAATGCAATCAGTTCTCGAACGATGACGTCATATCGCTCCAACTCTCGCGAGGTTTACTTTTTTTACAGGAATTTTCTCAAAGTTATCGCGGAAAGTACAATTTGTGTTACTTCATTGTGGACGGACATATAAAAAGTTTAGGGTCGGGATATTTAAAACAAGATAAGTCGGGTTACCGGAACCACACAATGTTGTTTTTTTCATTGGCCTTATGCAGTAACGCAAAAGACATTATTGAAATACTGAAGCTCACAAATATATATTATTTCCTTGCAACTAACGACGAAGCAAGAGGTTAAGGATCAAATAATCTGACAACTTTCACATTACCGTGACAAAAGTAACGCTTGGTCTCATATCTGCCTTAACCATTGGTAGAAAAGTTTGGGTACTACAACGTAAAGCAGTCAACACATGACCGATAGTTTAAGTACAGGAAAAGATTATATCGTGCACTTGTTCCTCAATTTCTAAATCGAGGTTTCAATTTATTAGCTTTGATTTGTATTAAAGTAATTTTAAAGGTAATTTAGATCAGTGTCAATACTCATTTAGTTCAATTATTCGAATTGAACCAAATTTCAAATTTATATAAAGTCAAAGAAATTGGCATCTTTTTTCAGCTAATTATATATTTGTTTATCATACATGCTACGCTTGTATCGCCGTTCTCCTATTGTTTAGACGGTACTGATATGAATCCATATTTTAACTAGTTAAAACACGAATTATATTTTCACTGTTACCGAACTACTTACAGCTATACGTACGCGTGACCTTCGCTGGTATATTCATATACATGTAAAACAGCTGAGCGAATAAGACTTATGACACTGCGAAACGTCATTGTGATTATGGTCAAAATTTGTTGTTTGCAGTCAGTTCACGGGCATTGCACTAGGTCTCCATATTAATATCGGCCGCCACACCAGAACGAGGCTCTATTTATGATGGTTTCTACGCTAATTGATTTATTCTATGATCATCTACATTCACATCAAATTTCATGCTTTTCTCACACAATCCAATATTGGTATGGAATTTGGTTATACTGCGGCACTATTATGTTTATAAATTCTATATCGAACCTTGGAAAAGAGAGAGACTTTCAAACAGTGTGCTTCAGCTATTTACTTACACAACGATCGTGAGTGATTGAGCACTTAGGGGCCGAGTTTTGAAGGTTTGTTAGCTGCTTGTTTGTTTGTTTGTTACAACTAAATAGAAAAAATATATCGGAAACAATGAAACATAAAGATGTGTGTTATTTCATTCAAAACAATCAATAAAACATGAAAAGTAAGATGAAAACCAGAACAGCACGCACATACTATCAAAACTATCATTCTGCTAAGACACATACATTCAAATGGGTAAACTCTAACGCCCCTAAACACACTCACACACACCCATCAAGACTTTGGTTTATGAAATGCTTTATTTATAAGGCAAGAAAGTGACGTATTATACGTAATAGAAATCAATAACAAGATCTTGGCTTTTTACACAAAGACCTAGAGCTTTCCCTAGGGCTTTTATATGGAATTAGTTATGCATGAATGAATGAATATTCAAAATTGCGTCAAAAGCATCGGAGTGCATGCCATCTAGAATTTGACAACTGTGACGAAGCCAAAGTCATTTTCTGCTATGAAATTCCATTACACTTGTAGATGATTTTAAAATCAACTTTATTTACTAAAAACGTAACGAACGAAATAAACTTGCAAAGAATCGTGTATCGAAAAAATCTTAATCAATCTTCATACTTCTGTATGCCTATATTGTTTAGCATAATGTAGCTTTCAGGAAAACTCAATTCCATCAAAAAATATGTGAAAATCTGTTTTGCAGACCATTTGGTTTTAGTAATTTACATAAATTCACACTGTTGTAGAGCCTTTAACATTAATAGGGCTAGTTTAAAGTAACAAAGTATCAAAATAAGTAACAAAGTATCAAAATGTGGCTTCATTAACGATGAGACTTGCTCCTCTGCGGACGGTGCTTGAGGAAGCAAGCCAATTAATGATATGTATCGCTCGTGAAAATACACATCTACAAAATCTCTGAATATTAATTCTGCTGCAAATATGACCTTTTCATGTCATCGACATTGATTTCTTAGCTACCGTCGTATCGTGTGGTCCCACAGTCCTTGCCTGGTATGTTCCATATCTACCAAAGGAGACGTAACTTATTTTTATCACATGCAATTTTCGTTAACCTTAACCATATTAACTTTTACCCTAATTAGAACCATCTATTCCATGAACTACCATTATTTGGCACAGTTTTACGTTCTAACAAATTGAGGTTGTGGACTGTAAAAAACACAGCATCTTCGATGCAACGGTAAACTGTTTAACTTTTGTAATATGCACAATATTACGAGAACATAACATCCATAATTAACCGTTTTTGTCCCTTTTAACTCTCCATATGATAACAATAAGACGTGGTACTCAGTGTCCAATTGGCTAATTTCGTGACCTCTTCATGAACTTACAATCTGAAGCCAAACTTTAAAACTTTCTAAATCTACAAATAAACAATCACAGCTACACACGTTGCTACTAAATTTGTGTTAACAATAATGAATGAAATCACTTCTTTGTTCCAATAATACCAATGCAATATTGTAAGTTCACGATTAAGTACTAAGAAAATACACTGTAAACTAAGGGCATCATATATGATTTCAGATAATGTAAGCACGCTCAAGAATAGAATATAATTGCAATGCTTTGAAGCCAGATCACAATGTCTTGAAATCTGTGCTAAATACGTTGAAATACGGCCACTCTTTGATTATAATAAAATAGATGTGACTGTTTACATTTCAAAGGTTGTAATTTCAATTATAGCAGGCAAAAGTACGATGCAAAAATACAATGAATAAAAGAAAAAGGCCAGTATCTTAAATATATTGTTTTAGGAGTGTCAAAATAAAACCATTTAAACTTATTTTACGCAATGTAATTCACAAATTAAATTGTTTTACTATCCTGTAGAGAAACAGATATCCTGTTTTCTGATCGCTTGATTTGAAGCAAATCTGCTGAACAGTTACAATACTATACAACAACTGCATTTTAATGTATAGAAAAACTGATAAGAACAACACAAATTGATGTGGCCAATGGTTTTTAACTACATTTTATGAGGAAAGGCTTCATCATATTACACTGTCAGGT
>LD347542.1:79957-97597 GCA_001465055.1 Ptychodera flava
CATTTATTGTCCCTTTTAACCCTCCATATGATAACGATAAGACGCTGCACTCCGAGTACAATCGGCTAATTTCCTGACCTCTCCATGACCTTACAGTCCGAATCTAAGCTTTACAACTTTCTAAATCAATACATTAATAATCACAGCTACACACATGTTGCTACTAAATTTGCATTGATAATAATGAATGAAATCACTTCTTTGTTCCAATAATACCAATTCAATATTGTAAGTTGACGATTAAATGCTAAAAAATGCAATGTAAACTAGGGGCGTCAAAATAATCGCAGATAATGTAAACACGCACAAGATCACACTGTCTTCCAATCTCTGCTGAATATGTTGAAATATGGTCACTCTTATAGCAGGCAACGATGCAGAAAATGTAATCAATAGAAGAAAATGCCTATATCTTTAATAGTTTGTTTTAGAAGTGTCAAAATAAAGATATTTTAATTTATTCTACACAATGGTAATTTGAAAATTAAATTATTGTAACTATCCTCTAAGGAAACATTTATCCTTTTCCTGGTCGGGCGATACGAAGCAAATCTGTTAAATTGTTACAGTACTTTACAACAATTACATTTTAATGTTTTGACAAACTTAAAAGAACAACTATAAATTTGATGTTGTTAACATTTTAACGACATTTTACGAGGAAAGATTGTATCATATTACACTTTCAGGTGCAATCATCAGCTGGGCGGTAACAGAGGGATCAACTCCGTCTGCAAAACTTGAAACATTGTTTAGCAGGAGCTCAGACTAAGTGAAAACAACACCATCCGATTCACAAACACCGGCACCTCCATCTGACATCCTGCTGGACAATGTTCAACTTATGCAGACGGAGTTGATTAAAAAAGGAATTGAAAATTCGTTGACCACATCGATTTTGATGTTGTACACCATCGATTTTACTGTTGTTCTTATCAGTTTTTCGATACACTAAAATGAAAATGGTATTTTTTGGACCGTCCTTGAATCAACAGTTGTTTAAACAGTTTTGAATTCTTTCCACCAATTGGTTGTCCAAAGTACTTGACTGATTCAGGGTAATAATTAAACACTGATATAGTGAGGAACTATTTGTAAACATTGATTTGCTTGAATCCTTGCATATTTGTAGGGTAAAACAATACAATAGGGTGTCGATATTACAATATCGATAGTACGTACTGGAAATATCAAACGTAATATGGGTGATAGACATTTTGAAGCAGTACTGTATACTAGAATGTGTATTTTCAAAATTACAAGAAAACCACAAACATTTTGTTAATTTATCAGCAAAAAGTTATCCTTTCATATGACATATTTATTGATACTATTTTTACTTTTATTGTAGGTGGATGCATGGTTTTCGTGTCGCAACATCTTCAAACAAGCCCTGTTTGTTTGGTTTCCATAATACAACCCTTTGTGTTGAGTCTCGGTATTCTAGGTATTTTTACGATCCATTGAGGTCAGCGAAGGTCCATCCTTCAACGTTTTCATGTGGTGCAGTAAATTTCGTCAGAAGTAGCCATGGTATGTTGACCAACCCTCTCTTCGTGGTATTTTTCGATTTTAATGGTTTCATCCCGGTGCTGTGTTCGTAAAGTCCTCTAGATTTTCCTTTCCTTGACAGGTCGACACTAGCATTCATGACACTGATGTCTGTGTCATTTGGGTCGGACTGCAAAGGAAATAATTCGATTCCGCTTTGGTTGAGCCTATACCATCGTTTTCTTTATCATAGAAGTCGACTAAATGAAATATTGCAATTTCCTTTCTTTGCGATTTCTTGCGTGACTTGAAGACACACACTATCATAACAATTACGCAAAACACTGTCAAATAAAAAAATTTCAACGACCAACAGTACCGCGTATAATGACAATTATGTTCACCTGACCAGTTAAATTGACTATGATCTTTAGCGTGCGGATGTTGAACCCTTGACCCAACAACTGTATACAATGCAGCTTAATTGACACGTTAAAGGTTGCTAGTTTGGTGCAATTGTTTGACATTTAGTATAAGTACTATACTTTTAAACAAATGCTAAGTAGATGAAGATAGATGAAACTTTGAAATTATGGTCCGCTACCTCCGCTACCCTTCGCTACCCAAAATCTCATTTGCAAAAATGAATTGTGCCCAATATCCTCCAATAATTGGAGCACTTAGGGGCCCAGTTTTGAAGGTTTGCTTGCTGCCTGTTTGTTGCAACTAAATATAATAAATAAAAGTATATCTGAAACATTGAAACATGATGATGCATGTTATTTCATACTAAACAATAAATAAAACATGAAATGTAAGATGAAAGCAGGAACAACACGCACACACTATCAAAACTATCATTCTGCCCGGACAGATACATTCAAATGGGGTAAACACACACACAAGAATTTGGTTTATAAAATGCTTTATTAAAAACGCAAGAAAGTGGCGTATTACAAGATCATGACTTTTATACAATATCCTAGAACTTTCCTTAGAGCTTTTCATATGGAGTTAGTTATGCAAATGAACTTGGATATTCAAAGTTTCGTCAAAACCATCAACGTGCATACCATCAAGAATTTGACAATTGTGGCGAAGCCCGTGTCATTTTCCGCTATGAAATTCCATTACACGTGTAGATGATTTTAAAATCAAAAGTTTATGTACTGAAACTAAACAAACGGAATAAGCTTGCAAACAATCGTGTATCGAAGAATAATCTGGATCAAACTTCATATTTCTGTAATGTATATTGTTTAACATAAGGGAGCTTTCAGGAAAAACTCACTTCTATTAAAATATATGTGAAAAGCTGTTTTAAACACCGTTTGGTTTTAGTACTTTGCCTCAAATTTACACTGTTGTAGGGCCTTTGACATTAATAGGCCTAGTTCAAGTAACAAAGTGTCAAAATGTGGCTTCATTAACGATTAGACGAGCTCAACGCCGGAGGCTGCTTGAGAAAGGCAGCCCCCATCTTCGACGCCAAACTAGAGATACGTTTCGCTCGTGAAAAATACACAGCTACGAAATCTCTGAATATTAAATATGCTGCAAATATGGCCTATTCACGTAGTCGACATTGATTTCTAAACTCCCCTCGCATCGTCTGGTCTCACATTCATTGTTCCATATATACCAAAGTAGACGTAATGTCGTTTTATAACATGCAATATTCGTTAATCTTAACCAACCTAACAACCTTTACCATAGTCGTAGTTCACATTAGAACCATTATTGCATAAACTACTATTATTTGGCATAAAATTTCGTTCTAACAACTTTCAGAGTTGACGCTGTGGTCTGTAAAAAAACATAGCATCTTCCATAAAAAGGTCAAATGTTTCATTTTTTATAATGTGCACAATATTACGAGAACATATAACATCCATAATTATCATTTATTGTCCCTTTTAACGCTCCACATGATAACGATAAGACGCTGCACTCCTAGTACCATCGGCTAATTTCGTGACCTTTTCATGACCTTACAGTCCGAAGCTAAGCTTAACAACTTTCTACATCTATACATTAACAATCACAGCTACACACATGTTGCTACTCAATTTTCACTAATAATAATGAATGAAATCACTTCTTTGTTCCGATAATACCAATTCAATATACTATTTTTACTTTATTGTAGGTGAATGCATGGTTTTCGTGTCGCAACATCTTAAAACAAGCCCTGATTGTTTGGTTTCCATAATACTACTCTTTGTGTTGAGTCTCGGTACTTTTACGATACATCGACGTCAGCGTAGGCAAATCCTTCAACGTTTTTATGATTTGCAGTAAAGTTCGTCAGAAGTGGTCATTGTTTGTTGACCAACCGCCTCTTCGTAGTATTAATCGAGGTTAATGGTTCGTCCCCGTTGCTGTGTTCGTAAAGTCCTCTAAATTTCTCTTTCTTTAACAGGTTGACACTAGCATTCATTACACAGATGTCTGTGTCTTTTGGGTGGGACTGCAAAGGAAATAAGGGAGCCTTCAGTAATTACAGGGGGTGGGCCGGGGGAATTGGGGGAGAGTCACTTTTTACAAAACAGTTCAAGGAGGAGGGTCACTTTTTATAAACTTGTCTTGGGGGAGGGTCACTTTTGACAGAAGCTGATATTATAGCCAAAACTTTGATTGTCTGTGTGATATTTCCTGAAAAGGAAATCACCAACAAAATACGCACACACTTATAGACCGCCATGCATAGTGAATTGACATTTTGGTGAAATTCCAAAATCAAATTTCTTGCACAACCATGGACTTGTTACCACTCTAATCTAATTAAGAACAATAATGTGAACAATCAAGCCTACATAAATGCACAGATTTATTTAATTTTGTACTGAAAAAAATTATTCATAGTTTCCATCATAGACCCCAATGCATAGTGTATGGACATTTTGGTGAAATTCCAAACTCATATTTCTTGCACAACCATGGACTTGTAACCACTCTAGTCTAATCAAGAACAATAATGTGAATGGTCAAGCATATATAAATGCACAAATTTGTCTAATTTTGTCCTGAAAAAAAAATTATTCACAGTTTCCATCATAGACCACACTGCATAGTGAATTGACATTTCAGTGAAATTCCAAAATCAAATTTCTTACACAAGCATAGACTTGTAACCACTCTAGTCTAATCAAGAAAATTAATATCAATAATCAAGAGTACACAAATGCAAAGATTTACATAGTTTTGTATTGGAAAACTCTATTCATAATTTCATCATAGACACCATGGATAGTGAACCAACTTTTTAGATGAAATTCAGAAATCAATTTCTTGTACACAAATGTTCATTTTACTTCCCTATTCAAGCAAAGTGCATTTAAATACATTATCAAACATATATAATATACAGATATAACATGTTTTGTGGGGGTAAATTGTCAATAATTTGCCTGGTAGACTCAGTGTATTATGATTTGATATTTTTGGGTGAAGCACTAAATCAGCTACATCTTGCCTTCTTATAGTCGCACAAAATATGGTGACCCTCCCTAAAATGTATGAAATACCATATCTCTTCAAAAATTCTTGCGTGATATATTGCGACTGTCCCTCTAAAAAACACCAGCCCTCCCCTCTGTAATTTGTCCCTAACATAACAATTGAACCAATTGTTATGTAAATTAGCTGATGCTGTTTTAGTTATTCCCGGGGAGGATAACGCAGTGGTTGGGGGGAGGGTCAAGTTTTATAATGTCGGACAAGTAGGAGGGTCACATTTTAGACAGGAGGATAGGGGGGAGGGTCACATTTTACTTTAAGGTGTTCGCGAAATTCCCCCGCTCCCCTGTAATTACTGAAGGCTCCCTAATTCGACATGCGTTGATTCCGCTTTGGTTGAGCCTCCACCATGGTTTTCTTTGTCATAGAAGTCGACTAAATGAAAGATCGCAATTTCCTTTCTTTGCGATTTCTTGCGTGACTTGAAGACACACACTATCATAAAGATTACGCCAAATACTGTCAAAATAAAAAAAACTTCAACCACCAACAATACCGCCAATAATAACAATTGTGTTCACCTGACTATTTTTAGCTGTTTTTCGTGCTGTTTTACCGATAGCATCTACGGTGGAAGTAGCAGTACTAACCACTGATGTCATATCATGTCGCCCATTTCATTCATTTATTTATTTATTTATTTGTTTGTTTGTTTATATACTTATTATTTATTTACTTATTTATTTCAACCCTTTAAAGCAGGGGCTCACTTAGAACAATAGAAGCAGCAAATTACACAAGGTACTTGAAATTAAAATAAAAACTTACAGAAGAGCAAGCTAAAAAAAATCTAACAAAGAAAACAAGCCATTATTGTGAAACACGCCATATTGTTAGAGACTAAAGCTGAAAAGGAAATGTTAGATAGCCCATTGCTTGCTATGCTCCCATACTGTGTGCTCACAGTGGGTGTACTCGGCGATATGATTGAATGTTCAGTCACAGTTGTTGCCTTTTTGGCTTGCCGAGGTCTCTTGTCTGGGCAGCTGCTTGGACACAAGATAATTAGTGGGAAGTAACGGATCCGTGCAAGCGGACGATGCAGTTGTTGTGGATTGGATGATGACGTTCAATATAGCTACAACATACATCGATTTTCCGATGTCATTCTCTGCATAACAACTGACGTGATACAAGCCATTATTCTGGTGTCCAAAGTTTCTCATCAACATAAATGTTGCGGGTAAACCTATTACAACGACGTTGTTAATCTGATTACTGAACTTATCTCCTGCTGTACTTGACCATACGATACGTGTCACTGGAGAGTTTTCATCGGCGACACAATGAAAGAGAACCACCCGGGTTTCCATGGTTATCGTGTATAATAGGGGTCGGCTAATTCCGTGACCTCTTCATGAACTCACAATCTGAAGCTAAGCTTTACAACTTTCTAAATCTACAAAACAATCACAACTACACACATGTTGCTACTAAATTCGCGTGAATAATAATCAAAGAAATGATTCCTTTGTTCCGATAATACCAATGCAATATAGTGCTCAGAATGTACACTGTAAACTAAGGGCGTCATAATGATTGCAAATAATAGAAACTTGTACAACAATAGAATGCAATTACCATGCTTTGAAGCTAGATCACAATATCTTGAAATCTGTGCTGAAAATGTTGAAATAGGGCTACTCTTTTTTATAATAAAATAGATGCGACTATTTACATTGCAAAGGTTGTACTTTCAATTATAGCAAGACAAAAGTGCGATGCAAAAATGCAATCAATAAAAGAATTGTCCTTTCTTATCAATATGTGATTTCAGAAGTGTCAAAATAAAGACATTTTAGCTGATTTTTCGCAATGGTAATTGGTAAATTAAATTATTGTAACTGCACTGTTAAAAAAACAGATGTCCTTTTCCGATCTGAAGTATGTCTGTTGAATTGTTACAGTACTGCACATCAATTGCATTTTAGAAGGAAAAACTGATAAGAACAACAGTAAAATTGATGTGGTCAATGATTTTTTAACCACATTTTATGAGGAAAGATTGTATCATATTACACTGCCAGGTGCAACAATCAGCTAGGCGGTAATAGAGGAATCAACTCTGTCTGCACAACTTGAAAAATTGTTTAGCAGGAGGTTAGACTAACCAACTTTTGCAGACGGAGTTGATTCAAATATAATTACAAATCCCTTGACTACATCAATTTAGATGTTTTTCTTATCAATTTTTTTGATACACTAAAATGAAAATGGTATTTATTGGACTGTCCTTCAATCAACAGTGATTTCAATAGTATTGTGAGTTAAACATGAATTCATTCCACCAATTGATTGTCAAGAGTACTTGACTGATTCAAGGTAATAATCAAACACACGTATAGTGAGGAACTATTTGTAACGTTGAATCCATGCATATTTTTAGGTTAAACCAATACATTGGGATGTAGTCAATACAACACCGGGAGAAAGTACTGGAAATATCAAAGGTAACATGAGTGATGGGCCTTTCGAATCAGTACTGTTACTAGAATGTGCAATTTCATAATTACGAGAAAACCACCAACATTTGGTAAATTTTAACAGCAAAACGTCATCCTGTCATGTGATATATTTATTGG
Source organism: Ptychodera flava (assembly GCA_001465055.1). Taxonomy (NCBI): domain Eukaryota; kingdom Metazoa; phylum Hemichordata; class Enteropneusta; family Ptychoderidae; genus Ptychodera; species Ptychodera flava. The sequence goes on from LD347542.1 coordinate 87,550, forward strand.
TACTATTTACCCTTTTGTTCTGGTTGGATGCATTGTTTTCTTGTCGTAAGATCTTCAAACAAGCCCTCTTTGTTTGGTTTCCATAATACTGACCTTTGTGTTGAGTTTCGGCATTGTTGACGATAGATCGAAATCAGCGTAGGTCAATCCTTCAACGTTTTCATGTTGTGCAATAAAATTCGTCAGGAGAAGCCATGGTTTGTTGACCAACCGTCTCTTTGTGGTATTCATCGTCGGTTTTAATGATTTCTTCCCTATTGCTTTGTTCGTAAAGTCCGCTAGATTTCCCTTTATTTGACAGTTAGACACTAGCATTGTGTCTTTTGGGTGGGACTGTTCGTTAGACAACTGGCCGTTTCTCCAGGTCTGTGTTGTTTAATCAGTAAATACCGCTTTGTCGTAGCGTGACTTGTCTGTGTGACACGGCAACGACCTTTCAGCCAACTAAATGCGTTGTTTTGGTTAAGTTTGTAATTTTGGTGTTCTTTCGTTATTATGGTCGGAAAGTCTTTCCCAATTTCATTATTCTTTTCACAGCTAGTTTTATGCGTTAGTGTTTTCCAAAGGGACGTTCCATATTTCAAACTCTTAACAGATCAGACTCAATTACTGATTGACCGACGTCTACTATATTTCTGTCGGAGTCCTCCCTGGCTTGCAAAAACTTTCGACAGATGTTGATTCCACGTTGGTTGTGCCTCCTCCATTGTTTCCTGTATCATAGAATTCGACTAAATGAAAGATTGCAATGTTCTCTCTTTGCGATTTCTTGCGTGACTTGTGACAGCCATTTTGTGAATGATTTTATTATGATCACCTGCTATTTTGTTACAATGAAATTATAAACAATAAAGAATGCAAATAGTAAAGTTAAAAGGCATTTAAGATGGAAATACATAAATTAGTCACCAAAGAATCATCTGTAGAGCAGAAACTATGGGATTTTACAGAGAATAATGGTCGTCATATAAAAATCGGCCGCCACGATAATGTACATTCACAGCAAATGTTATATTTTTTATACAAAATGCACGATTGTTATGGAAATTTGGTTATGCCGCGCCACTATTATGTTTTTACATTTCATTTCAAACCTTTGGAAAGGGAGAAACTTGAAAACAGTGTGCTTCAGCCATTTACTTAAACAAGGATCGTGAGTGATTGAGCACTTGAGGGCCCAGTGTGAAGGTTAGCTCGCTGCTTGTGTGTTTGTTTATTTATTTGGTTTTTTGTTTTTTACAGCTAAATAGAATAAACGACAATGTATCGGAAACATTGAAACATTAAGATGCTTGTTATTTCATTCAAAACAATAAATAAAACATGAAATCATACACCCTCGAGAAAACAGGACAGGGAATTTCCGTTGTTTCTTTGTACGATCTATCTTGGAATATGTTACATGTAAGTTTATTTGCCAAGCGGTCCGCGACAACAATACTGTCTATTACATTTAATCTCATTAACGACCAAACTGACGTTGTGCATATGTACACTTTGATCTTCCATGGCACGTTCGGAGTAATGACACTGAGTTTACCGGTCATGGTGAATGTTCTGATAACGATGAAGATAACGTTTTGGATTCTAGCCGAAGCCAACAGGAAACACCAGATGATAAAAACGGTGTACATTTAGCCATAGACGCTACAGAAAACTCTTGCTAGGTATCAACATCTAAAGTTTACATTCCCTACCAGAAAATCTCCGATAACAACAAACCTTTACAAGGTAGACAAGTCTACACTTCCCCAGTCCTGAGAAACGAAGATCTGACCTTTGTTTCATCTGTCACACAAAATTTGACAAAAATTAGAGTATACAAAAATTACTACTCCATCGGAGCTCAAGTACACGACCTCTAACGTTTTTGTACTGTTTTAGCATCAAGAAACACCAAAATTCGGATATGCTACAAATTACACCCGCAAAGTACTAGAAAAAACATTTTTAACACTGTCCTTCGCTGTCAAGCGAAACCTTGCAATAAATCGGGACTTAACAACGGTTGGTGGAGTCAGAAGCGGTAAGGTAGAGAAGAATTTACACAAAGCTAAACGCTGTCCTCGCAAATTTGGCCGTTCACTGTTTTCAAAATACAACATTTCAGTAGTTAACATACATACTTTACCGAATCATGGAGCACTCCTCGCATAGAACATATTCCGATGGTTAAAAAACTGCAAAAATGAGGGAAAATTTGGAGGTACACGGACGATCGCGGAATGAAAACAACTCTGTGATGTCAACTGCTGTTAAGTCTGGAACTGCAGTGATATGTGTTTCGGATTTGTATTCGAAACTGTGTCACTTTACAGCAACATACTGACTCCCTGTAGACTTCTATTTGCATCGAATCTCGCTAGTAATACGTAAAAATACTTTAAAACCATTTTGACGAATTCTTCTCAATATTTGTAAGACTTTTCTTTCTAAAAATAGACTTGCAGGTAATCAGAAATAACTTGTAATCCAAAAACATTATTACCGCATACCCGCATGCAGTGTCTATGAACCGGACGTCGTGCAGTCGATCGCGTCAGACACCATTCCTTCCCCGACCCATTGACACATCTTAATAATTCCAAGTAGGATCGTACTCTGCTAATCCAGAGTCCCTTTGATCTTTACGGCAGTTGCCTGTTCTGTTTTTCTCGAGGTCTATCATGAAATGTAAGATGAAAACCAGAACAGCATGCATATGCTATCAAAACTTTCTGCTAAGACAGATACATTCAAGTTCTGTAAAATCTGACCCCGCCACACACACGCAGTCACACACAGTATTATCACACACACACACACACACACACACACACACACACACACACACACACACAAGAATTTGGTTTATGAAATGCTTTATTTATAATATAATTAATACTATATGTAATAGAAATCCATTACAAGAACTTGGCTTTTTATACAAAGACCTAGAGCTTTCCATAGCGCTTTTATATGGAATTAGTTATGCATGAATGAATGAATATTCAAAGTTGCGTCAAAACCATCAGCGTGCATGCCATCTAGAATTCGAAAACTGTGACGAAGCCAGAGTCATTTTCAGCAATGAAATTCCATTACACTTGTAGATGATTTTTAAATCAAAGTTTATGTACTAAAAACTTAACAAACGAAATAAGCTTGCAAACAATCGTGTATCGAAAAAATAATGTAAGTCAAACTTCATATTTCTGTTTATCTATTGTTTAACATAATGTAGCATTCAGGAAAAACTCATTTCTAACAAAAGATATGTGACAAGCTGTATTAAACACCATTTGGTTTTCGTAATTTGCATCAAATTTACACTGTTGTAGGGCCTTTGACATTAATAGGCCTCGGTTAAAGTAACAAAGTATCAAAATGTGGCTTCAATTACGACGAGACTAGCTCCACGCCGGGCGGTGCTTGAGGAAGCAAGCTCCATCTTCGACGGCAATGAACTATATGTATCGCTTTGAAAAATACACATCTACGAAATCTCTGAATTCTGCTGAAAATATCGCCAATTCATGTTGTCGGCATCGCTTTCTAAACTCCCCTCGAATCATAAGGTCTCACAGTCAGTGCCTGATATGTTCCATATATACCAAAGTAGACGTAAGGTCTTTTTATCACAGGCAATTGTCGTTTATCTTAAACAACCTAACAACCGTTACCATGATCGCAGTTCACATAAGAACCATTATTGCATAAACTACTAAAATCTGGCATAGGTTTTCGTTCTAACAACATTCAGAGTTGAAGCTGTGGTCTGTAAAAAAACACAGCATCTTCCATGAAAAGGTAAAATGTTTAATTTTTGTAATAACAATTTAGATAACAATAAGACGTTCTACTTTGAGTATAATTAATTGACTAATTTCGTGACCTCTTCATTAACTTACCGTCTCAAACTACGCTTTATAATTTTCTAAATGTACACATGAACAATCACATTTACACACATGTTGCTACTAAACTTGCGTTTATAATAATGAATGAAATCACTCCTTTGTTCCGATTATACCAATGCAATATTAATAACTTGACGATTAAGTGCTCAGAAAATACACTTTAAACTAAGGGCGTCATAATGATTGCAGATAATGTAAACACGCACAACAATAGAATACAATTATCATGCTTTGAAGGTAGACTACAATATCTTGAAATCTGTGCTGAATATGTTGAAATACGGCCACTCTTTTATTATATTAAAATAGATGTGACTTTTTAAATTTCAAAAGTTGTCATTTCAATTACAGCAGGATAACCTACGATGCAAAAAATTCAAGTTTTAGAATAGATAATATCACAATAAAGATATTTTAACTTGTTCTACGCAATTGGCAAATTAAATTATTGCAACTATCCTGTAAAGAAACAGATGTTCCTTTTATGATCTGGCGATCGTGAAGAAAATCTGTTGAACTGTTACAGTACTGCAAAACAATTGCATTTTAACGTAGGGAAAAATAAGAAGAAAAGTAAAATTGATGTTTTCAATTTTTTTACAATATTTTATGAGGAAAGACTATTACACTTACAATTCGTAGTCATGATGCCTGCAGGAAAATATGTTGACTTTAAAACTAAATTCATAATAAAGAGAAGCCCGAAAAAATGATACCAGGTATTTCCAAGAACAAGATTTGAAATGGCATCGACTTCTACTTCGATAAACGTATACTAAACGTAGACAAATTCGCGCCATCGGCAGCCATGCATGTTTGTGTGGAGCACACTTGATCACACGTGACATTTGAACCCGTACGGTATACCCTAACCGAACGTATAGTCTATACAACAATTACATTTTAATGTATTGAAAAACTGAAAGAACAACAGTAAAATTGATGTGGTCAACGATTTTTAACTACATTTTATAAGGAAAGACTTATGATATTACACTGTCAAGTGCAATCATCACCTAGGTGGTATAATAGAAGAATCTACCCCGTCTGCAAAACTTGAAACCTTGTTTAGCAGTAGGTCAAACTAAGTGAAAACAACACCATTCGATCCACAAACACCGGCACCGCGTTTGACCTCTTGCTAGACAATGTTTCAACTTTTGCAGGCGGAGTTTTAATAAAATGTAATTAAAAATTCGTTGACCATCTCGATTTTACTGTTGTTCTTATCGGTTTTTCGATACCCTAAAAAGAAAAATGATTTTTGAGATCAATCATCGAGATCAATCCTTAAACGTTTTTATGATGTGCTATAAAATTCGTCAGAAGTGACCATGGTATGTTGACCAACCGTCTCTTTGTGGTATTCATCGATTTTAATGTTTTCTTCCCTGTTGCTGTGTTCGTAAAGTCCTCTAGATTTCCCTTTATTTGACAGTTAGACATTAGCATACATGTCACTGATGTATGTGTCTTTTGGGTCGGACTGCTCGTCAGACAACTGGTCATTTTTCCAGGTAGTTGCTATTTCTTCTATTAATACCGCCTTATCGTAACGTTACTCGTTTGTCTGAACATATCAGATTCAATTACTGATTGCCCCGTGTCTTCTTTATTTCTGTCGGTGTCCTCCCTGCCTTGCAATGAAATTTTGACAGATGTTGATTCCGCGTTGGTTGTGCCCAACCATTGTTTTCAGTATAATAGAAGTTGGCTGGATTAAAGTTTGCAATGTCCTTCCTTTGCGATTTCTTGCGTGACTTGAAGACACACACTATCATAAAGATTACGCAAATCACTATAAAACTAAAACACCGCAACCACTGACAGTACCGCCAATAATGACAATTGTGTTCACCTGACTAGTTTTAGCTGTATTGCGTGCTGTTTTGCCGATAGCATCTACGGTGGACGTAGCAGTACTAACCTCTGACGTCATATCATGTTGCCCAATTTATTTATTTATTTATTTATTTATTTATTTATTTATTTATTTATTTATTTATTTATTGCAACCTTTTTAGAGCAGGGGCTCAATGAAAAAAATAGGAGCAGCAAATTACACTAGGCACGAGCTTGCTGAAAAATTCTAACCAAGAAAACAAGCCATTAGCAAAAAAACCATAATGTTACTGTTAGTGACTAAAGCTGAGTAGGAAATGTTAGTTATCCCACTACTTGCTATGTTCTCACACTGTTTGCTCACAGTGGTTGTGTTTGGTGGTATGCTTGAATGTTCAGTCATAGTTGTTGCATGTTCGCTTGGCAAGGTCTTTTGTCCGGGCAACTGGTTGCTCCCCGAAATCGGACAGTTGGTAGGAAGTAAAGGACCCGTGCGAGCGGACGATGCAGTTGTTGTTGTGGCGGTTGGTTCATCCTTTACGTTGAATGGACCTGACTGACATGTTGAGTTTCTCCTGCTGCCGGGATGAAATCCGGTACAAATAAATGTTGCGTGGTTTTCTGCCTTTGTTGGTGTCCAGTAGAATGAGAGGATACGCCAACCGTCCCTGGGATCAGTAGACATGACAGTTTCAAGCGTGTCGCCTTCAAATCCTTCTCTTTTCCAATCCGTAGTCATCTCAGGAACGCCTGTAGGATCTGATCGGCAGACCGATGTAATCGGATTTCCGCTTACTACATCAAAAACGTCATCCTGGGAATCATCACCGACTGAACATAGTACGGAACCTGACTGTGGCGTTACAAAGACATCTAGGCGAGCTGTACGGGATTCCAGGGTATCTGGTAACAGCCGACACTTGTAGTTACCAGAGTCATATTCAGCATTGGCCGCAGATGTTTCTATCTGCAGATTGGTTTCTTGATACCCTCCACCATTGCCAAAGTCTATTGTATACCGAGCTCTGTCATTGTAGGTGAACGGGTCGACGAGAACGAGCTCATTCCTGCTAATTGGCACACCGTTTTTGTACCATTCAATTATCCAGATTGTCTCAGAGTCACCTGGGTCTGTGGATAGAACGATACAAAACAAAGTGACGCGCACAGAGTTACTGCTTCCATAACTGAATATTTCTGTTTGATCAATTGGCTGCCTTGTAATGGAAGTCACAGCTACGGCGCCGAAATTCAGAACGCCCAATACTAGGAGTAGCTGAAGAGTTCGAGGTAAACTTCGGTGTGTTGCCATACGTATACTGCAACAGAGCAAAACCCTCACCGCGCAATATACATGAGTTAAATGGCATTATAAGTGTCTACTTACACTTATATATTTTGAACGGAGCTTATAAGGGTCGGCAAAGGCAGTGCGCACGTTTTCATTGGTGGATAGAAAGATCACCGCATAGGAAATAGCAATTGCTGTAGCCAATAGAATCGTCCATTGCAATTCATTACTTTTTTATTCAGGCTAGCCATGATATCGTAGTTGATCGCCTCCTATAAAACTTTGCTTCATTTTAAACCCGATGAATAATTTGACAGCTTGTGATACATGTCCGAATAGAACCATTTCAGAAGATAAAAGATATTTTACAACGAAACAGTATCCCTTTTCAAAAAAAAGTCGCCGTCGAAATTTTACCAGCTGCCGGTGTTCTGCCAAGAACGTAGGCTACCAACAACGGAGACACATAATCATCTGCGCATGCGCAAAGTTTGGGTGTCGCCGTTGCTGGAAGAATAGAGCTGCCAACAACGTAGCCTGCCAACAACGGTGACGGGACGCGTAAACCCCACGCCCACAGAAATTTGCGTTTTATTTTACAACAAATCATGTACTACCCAATTATACGTACTTTTCGTAAAAGTTAATTTAAGGAAGGTTTACTGCTGAAAGACTGAGTACACAGTTAACTTATATTTCATGTGTCCCGGGCTAAAGAAAAGGGGGGGATGAACAATAAGTTTGCTTTACTTTGCCTTTTTGCGAACCACATTTTGTGAAATAAAATAGTTATGATTGTGTAGATGCCATTCTTATGCAAGTCACCATTTTCGGCAGCTTACGTTGTTGGCAGAGTATCAGTGCCACCAACGTATCCTTCAAACAACAGTGACAGGACACGTAAACCCCACGCCCACGGAAATTTGCGTTTTATTTTACAACAAATCATTTACAGCAAATCTTATTTTCTACCCAAATTTGTATTTAATCATTTTCTATCGTTTGCTGACATGGCTTGGTTGCTTTATATTGTAATAAATATTTTTCGTAATAGTTAATTTAAGAAAGGTTTATAGTGCCCATTGATTCAGTACACAGTTAACTTATATTTCGTGTGTCCCGCTAACGGAAAAGGGGTTGCGGACCAGAAATGAACAGGAAGAATAGCTTTTCCATTCTTTGCTTCTTTGCGAACTACATTTGTGAAATAAAATATTTATGATTGGGTAGATTTCTTTTATATGGCATGTTACCGTTGTCAGTAGGTTACGTTGTTGGCAGGGTAACACTGCCAACAACGTAGCCTGCCGACAATGGTGACAAGACACGTTAACCCCACGCATACGCCGATGGGTGAACTTGCGTTTTATTTTACAACACATTCACAGCTAATCATATTTCCCCAAAATTTGTATTTTACCATTTCCTACCGTCTGCGAACAGCACTTAGGGTTGTTTAATTATGTTATAATTATGTTTCTTAATAGTTTTGCCCATTTTCTATAGGCAACAATCTGAGGACAAACGTGAATTAGGAAGATGTTTAATAAAGAATGAAGATAGATAGCTCAGCCGTGGAGTTAGGAAGAGAGCATCGTTTGCGAACTCAGTGTCTGTAAAAATAAAGACGGTTTACTCCCGATTGACTGAGTAGACTGTAACCTTACATTCGTCTGTCCTTGCTAACGGAAAAGATTTAAAGAAACAAAAAAATGGGGAAAAAAGATTGACAGTCTTGCAGAAAAGAAGAATAGCTGAGTTTATTGCTTTGCGACCTACATTTATTAAAAATAGTTATGGTTGTGTAGATGTCTCTTCTTGCATGTCACCGTTGTCGGCAGTCCACATTGTTGGCAGGCTAACACTGCCAACAACGAAGCCTGCCGACAACGGTGACAAGACACGTAAACCCCACGCCGATGGAAAGTTACTTTTTATTTCATAAATCATTCAAAGCTAATCATATCTCCCCCAAAATTTGTATTTTATCGTTTTCTACCGTCTGCTGACAGGACTTGGTTTTTTTATATTGTAATAATAATTTTTCGTAATAGTTAATTTAAGACAGTTATAGTGCCGATTGATTCAGTAGACCGTTAACTTATATTTCTTGTGTCCCCGCTAACGGAAAAGGGGACGAATAGGAAGAATAGTTTTTCTTTACTTTGCTTCTTTGTGAACCACATTTGTGAAATAAAATATTTATGATTGTTTAGATTTGTCGATTCCATTTATCTGGATCTCAGTAAGGCCTTTGACTCTGTGTCTCACGAAATTTTAACTCATAAAATGAAATATTATGGATTTTCAGGTTCATTGCTAATGTGGCTGAAATCCTATCTCTCAGGTAGATCTCAAAGAGTAGTTTTAAATTGTAAACAGTCTTCCTGGAAGCCAGTTCTTTCTGGTGTTCCCCAGGGCTCTTTAATTGGCCCTCTTCTTTTTATTCTTTATGTGAACGATGTGTCTACTGTTATATCCCATTCAACCTTGTCTATTTATGCTGGCGATACAAAATTGTTCAAATGTCTTGACTCAGCTGATGACTGTATATTTCTTCAGCAAGATTTGAACAATATATCGAATTGGTGTGCAAAATGGAAACTGAATCTTAATGTTTCTAAATGCTGTATTATATCATTCACCAACAAAAGAAACAAAATAGTCGCTGACTATTCACTGAACGGCTCTATGCTACAACGGGTGTCTTCAGTTAAAGATTTAGGTATAACCCTGACATCCGATTTAAACTTTAAAAGTCATATTAACTCCATTATCAGTAAATCTTACAAAATGCTAGGTTTTCTTAAGCGCACCTGTAAATATTTCACCAATATACAGGCTTTGCGGACTTTGTACATTTCCTTAGTTCGATCAAATCTTGAATATGCTTCCACTGTTTGGTCTCCCAACCAAAAATATCTCGTCGAAAGACTTGAAACTGTTCAGTTGAAATTTATTAAATTTCTCTGTTTTAAACAAAACATTCCCTATGTATCAGAACAATATGAACAGA
>LD347542.1:97928-120726 GCA_001465055.1 Ptychodera flava
CACAAGTATTGATTTGATAGATTGTGCTGAGCAGCATCAAGCACTGTCAAATTAATAAACAGCTCATTTGCATATTTAATGAAGTCGAGTAATAAATCATATTACTCAGAAGTAACTGCACCAAAGTTGATGAAGTCTGCTTCAGATACTGATCGGACAGATATGTATCGTTAACCATTAAGTAGTGTGAAGTTGTTTATTTGCATTAATTTATACCTTATTAATTGGTGTGTAAACGTGAGGTCGCTTAGATTGCTGATAAGGAATATTTACAGAGCGACTTATCGGATCCCCTCATCTTTAGAAAAATACACGTGTAACCCCGCCTAACAAGGTATAAATTTAGTTCAGGTCAAGCGCCCTCAGCAGTATTCACTGGGCAAGAGGGCTAATTGTAATCGACGAAATAGCGAGACTGCAAAATGGCGAAATAGCGAAATGAAGAAGTAAAGAAACTGAGTAGTAAATTCAAATATTTATAATGAAATAATTAGAAACTGAAATATATAGAATAAACAAATCCGACAAACAGCAAACAGAGGGTCGATTCAATGTAACACTCACTCCACAAGATCTTCATTGTCCTTCTATTACAGCGCCCTCATGTGAGTAAGGGAAGTGAGAGAAATTAAAGGGAGGGAGGGAGGGCCGCCATTTTTTTCAAAATGATGCTGTGCGTAAAATAGTTACCCTTCATAAGTGTTTGTGACCTCCCCTATTTCCATGCACACAAACAGTGACCTTTCCTTACATGTCACAATCCACATCAATAATATTTAGACCCTTTTTTCTTGTGGCCATCTTGGATTTTAACCTTGAAATTGACCTTATTTGTATAATACTTGATCAATCAAACTTCTGTACATTAACTTTGTAGACCACATGGCCAGTCTGCTACATTGCAAACATCAATGTCTTAAACCATGTCCACGTTAATCTTGCTATGAAGACTTTTAGGTATTATTTTTTCTGAATTTTCTATGACCTTTGACCTGCCCTAGATCTTGCAGCAAAGCTATGACTATATGGTTTCCTACATACAGTCCGAGAGCGCTGGTGTACATTGTAAAATGACCGGTAAGGAATTGAAACATATAACTAAAATTTGGAGTTTCTGGTGATCTTTGACTCTCATCATCCTGTACCTCATTTATTGTACAATTATGAAATTAAAGGCTAATCAATAGAGCTAGAGAGCTGATATTTGTGGATAGGGATGATTATGTAAGTAACGTTTCCACCAAAATTTCACGTTACCAGGATGACCTTTGACCTCGATTTCATCAATATGCCTAGAAATCAGTAACTTCAAGAGCTAAAGCCTTCTTATTTGGTGGGATGAGGCACCTAATGGCGTCACATACTGAACCGCATTAAATCGTGACAACACCAGCCCTCCCTCCTGGTAATATCTGTCCAGTCTCTCATTTCGCTTTTTCGCAGCTTCGCTATTTCGTCGATTATAATTAGCCGGGCAAAAGAACAATTGCTAGCTCGCAATGGCGGACACAAACGTTGGACACCTGCTGTCTACGCTCTTTTTGTTTTCAATCAACCGATCGAGGTTGTTGTCGGACATGGTTTTGAATTGGGTTGGCAACCGTTTTATTTTGTTTTGATACTGCCCTGCGGTTCTTTCGAGTGCCTTCTCCCTGCAGCCATGACCTCATAAACTTGCCTCACCGTGGACGTGCTGTCAATCATACAGATGGTATTTTCGTTCCAGATGGATACGAGTAGTTTGATTTAATCCTGTGACCAATTGTTGCCGCGATCGCGCGAACTTCTTGCTCGAACACCATCTATTGTGGTAATAACCGCAAGCCAGAAAACAGGATACAGTTCAGCGTTTAGTTTAGTTTAGTTCGGTGTTCTGGTCACTAGTGTAAAGAGGCAATTGTTTAGTACGAAGCATCGAAGCAGATACCATATATATATATATATATATATATATATATATATATATATATATATATATCAGAGATATCTTGATGTTTAATATTTTTTGGCGCGCCCTAATATATCAGAGATATATGTCAGAAATATCTTGATCTCTGTAAATTGAAAGTTTGTTTTGCAAAGTGCACTAATCATTATAAAATCTGCAGTTCATATGAAAAGCATGACAACTTCCTGACTCTTTTCTGTTTCCACTATGAGAATTCAGTATTTGAAAGCAAAATGCACTAATATTTTACAATCCCATTTTTCTTACATTTGGTTATGCATAAAAAGAGTGTACATTCACAGCTCATTCAAAATACAGTGTTCAAACTTTAGAATTGACACTTTTAAGTTCCTATCTTACAACTGACGCGACAACAATTTCATTGAAACAGAGAATGACTGAATGTTTAAAATATACCCCCAAAATTATATATACAAATATACATACATATATATATATATATATATATATATATATATATATATATATATATATATATATATATATATATATATATGTGTGTGTGTGTGTGTGTGTGTGTGTGTGTATATATATATATATTATATATATATATATATATATATATATATATATATATATATATATATATATATATATATATACGTATTTATATATACATATATATGAATTATTCAATATGTATTCCACTTTTGCTTTACCTTTATCGCGCGCAGGGGGGGTCACCCTGTTTTTGAAAGTTCGAAACATCACTGCATTAAAAAAAAAATCTTTGAAGGAATAATGCAAAAAAAAATTGCCAGGATTCACAAGGGAAAAAAATACATCCAGTAGAACATGTGGGAAAAAATAATGCCGCCCCCCCCAAAAAAAAAATCTTGCAGACCCCCAAGGATATCAAATGGTCCACCCCTTAGCGACATTTTGCACGCCGACTAAACGTGACTGCTCTTGTGTTTTTGTCAGGGTGAATGCTTCCTCCTTCGCTATTTCCTCGTTGGTATCTGCTTTATCATATTGTGACACAAAACATTCAATATTGCTGCCATAGTCGGAAATATCAGAATACTGAGCAGCGTTCAAGTCTGCACTCAAGGAGCCAAATAGAAAATGAGAACTTTGGCGAGGGCAGTGTGCGTGGCGAGAACGTCATGAACAATTAATTGATTTCAACCAATCACATGAATCTCTACGCAAATAAGCCAATCAGAAAATAATAGCCCGTTCGGCACCATCTGCGCTTGCAAGGGACGATTAGAAAAAAAAAGAATGGAGCCTGTATAAAAGAACCAATCAGAAAACAGTTTCCTTCCTCACAGATGCTCTATTCAGTACTTGGTTCTAATTCACATGTAAATGAAAGGTCGTCACTCAAGTGACATTCGAAATTATGGCAAAGGCAACCATCGCAATTCTGGCTAAATTTGTGTGTTTGTCGTGGCATAAGTCGGTTATCACAACTCGTAACGGTGCGTTTACGGTTGTTATCACAACACTTTACGCACCGTTACTCGTGCGATAACCTATACATATCTGACAGGGCAGAATTTGAAAGTATAAGGGAGAACATGTGGGAGACTGAGGGAGGAAATATCAGAGGGGGTTGTCCCCTCTCCAGCTGGAAAAATATTTAGAAATTCATGAGTGCAATGGTGTAGTCTGGTTCAATTTCAGAGGTATTGTTACTAAGTAAAAGTGTTAGAATACCCACAGGTGGAGAGCACGAGAGGGGAGTGTCCCCCTCTCGCATCGACAATTAGATACAAACTTGTTACAAACCATAATAGATGGATTGCCCGATGGGCTGGTAACAGAGCCAATCTATCTGCATGTAGAGAGTGTACCAGAGGCTGAGAAGTCACAGCAGTCTGCATCAGGAACCTCGCCATCATATCAGCAGCCACCACATCAGCACAGTACAACACAACCGCAGCAACAAAGTACAGCCCAGCAAAACACTGAATTGGAGAAGAGTGTCGATGTCAGGAGTGTAGAACATGAGCAGCAAACAGCACAACATGGTAAAGATCAACAGCAACAGAAATGTAGTGGTACGCCAAGCAAGCCACAGCCAAGTAGAGCAGAAAACACCAATATAATGAGTCCTCTGAGGAACGAATTGATTGGTCAGAAGACCAAACACGTTGTCTCATTGATCTTAGAAAGAAAAATAGTACATATCTTGATTTTGCCAAAAAACAAGCCAGTATGGGTAAAATATCAAACGAAATTACTAACAAATTTTCCATAAATACAACTCATGAGAAAGCGTGGATAAATATAAATCGCTGAAAAAAGGACAGAGATCATATCCAGTATTCAAATAAAACTGGTACAGGTAAACGTAAATTCATATATGAAGTTGCAATGTTTGGCGTCAATTGAGGTAACCCTTCTGTCAGACCGTTTGTTAATTGTTGGCAGTAAAAATCCTGTTTCTGTTTGTACACATACTTAGAATGAAATGTAACAGTGACAAAAATTGATGATGATTGGGATAATGATAATTGAGAGATTTTTTCTTCAGTCTCACACAAAAATAAACCAGAAAACTGATAGATAAATTGTGGCATTTTAACTCAGCTGTTGATAAGATGTTGACCGTGTCTGTAATACATGTACTCTTTTATATATATAGTTTAAACTTTGGTCAAATTATAGTTATTTGTTATTTTACCAGAGTGAAATTATGTGGACCAATAGACAGCAGGAGCAAAATTACTGGAAATCAAGTTATAGATACTTGTTCAGACTGGTGTTGACTATCATTGTAATACTATTTAATCCTTTCAGGCCTGACTTTCTTTTAACTTACCAGAGCTAACCCTATATATAGGGATTTAGGCCTGAAAGGATTAAAATATTTATACAGTTTAAAAATTTTGTGAAATTATAATTATATATATTTATTATCTTACTGGGGAGATTGTGTAGCTTGAGGGGCAGCAGTTTTGGAGCCTTGAGTGTTAAGAAAAATTGCCAAATATATTTTTGTTTGAAAGTACTTTATTACAGTGGAGAAGAAAGTAAAAAAAGATGTGACATACACATCACAATTCGCAAAGTTATAGATATGTTCTAATATAGATAGGCAAGACATGAAAGTAGCCTGGCAGGGTAGACTATTTAATTTTTTATACTGGCAAAATATTGTGCTGAAAACAAAGCACCAGTAATGAGCAAATTAAGCATTGTCACTTTTTTAACAAGTTTCCTGAAAACTTGAAGGTCACAGAAAAGATGCAATAGACATCAAATAAGGTCCAATAATCGTTATCATTCAAGGTAACTAAGAGATTTACCAGGTCCAAGGAACATATCTAAAATGACAAAGGCAATGGGGTCATCTTGAACCACGAAATAGTGGTGGTACCAGGTGTCCGGAATGGGTAAGCGTACCCTGCCAGCTAGCCGCACCCGTCAAGATTGACCCAAAGCGACAAATCCATTGTTGTTTGGTGAATTCACCAAATGTCTTTTGTGAGTCAAAATTTGGTATGTTGTCACTCATCATTCGAGAAACAGACAGGTCATATTTTGATACATCATCTCTGTATCTACCGTAGAACTTCTTAAATGATTTCACTAATCTACTTTCTGAGAATCCTTGCCTCACTAACTATTGAGCTATTAGGCTGTGTCTAACTCGAAAGTCTTCATATGAATTGCATGCTCTACTGTATCTAAGGAGTTGTGAAATATACACACCATAAGCAGGATATGATGGTATATTGCTCGACAATAAGGAAAGTTTATGATTTCAAAATTGAAATCGTCTCTTTTGTCATACAGCTTAGTATATAGTGTATTTTGTCTAATTTCAAATAATACGTCTAGGTATGATGCCGAGACCACACTTTCAGTTGTTTCTTTTATTTCTAAATCATCTGGGTAGATGTGGTGTAGATAATTGGATATACCAGGATTGTTTAAACTGATGATATCATCAATATATCTGTGGGTATTGTTAAATCGCTTGGCAATCCTTTTACACCAAGATTTCTGAAGTGATCGTATGAACTCTGCTTCATACGAATACAAAAATACGTCTGCAAGAAGTGGGGCGCAGTTTGTGCCCATGGGAATGCCTATGGTTTGCCTGAATGTCATGCCAGCAAACTTGATAAATATGTTGTCAATTAGGAACTATAGCATTTGAATTACCTCAACATCACTGTATTTGAGTTTTGCATCGCTGTTGTTGGTGAAATAGCCCAAGTTGCGCTTGATGGCAATGTATTCATACCTACGACTACCATTCTTGTAAAAGAAGGCTTTCTTCACGAGAGATGATAGCTTGTCTTTAAGTTTGTTATGTGGGATGGTTGTGTACAACGTTGAAAAATCAAATGTGTGGATTGAATTGTACATGTTTCTGTTATTTTGTAAAATATGTAATAATTCTTTGGAGTTCTTTAATATCCACATTTGATTGACCCCACTAGTTTCATAAACTTTGTCACAATACCGTACCAAACCAGATTTAATGGTTGATAAAATGATGGTTAAAAGTTGTGACAAGCGTTTTGTTGTACACTTACTGGAACCAGCTATGAAAAGTATTGAAAACATTACTGATGCAAACTTTATCATTTAATTATAAAGTTAGTTGTTGTCTTAGAAATACAGGCCTGCTTGTTCAATAAACGAAAATACTTCACCAAGTACAATTTTGTGATTTTTAGTTTTAGTGAGATGAATGAACTTATCTACTAGATTTATTGTGATACTGTTGTTATTGTCAAGGTTGGTGTATGGCTTGTATGCTATATATTATATCAGAACCTAAATTAAATGCCCAGTGGCATTAATTTTTGCTAATTTATCTAACTATGTTCTGCATGTGGATCACAGTTTATTGTTCTACTCTAAACTGTGTTGAGTACCCATTATCTAGCCTATCAACACAGCTTGTATAACTGTAAAATGCATTTTTGTCTAACACCGAATTAAGTTCAGACTAAGTTTACTTGCCAACAATATATATAACAATGCATTTTACACTTGTACACGTTGTGTTGAAATGAAGGATATAAGGTGTTTCAACATGGTTTAGGGAGTAGAACAAGAACTGCTGGTGATATATAAAACAAAAATAATAAAAAAAATATCAGAAGTTAAATACATTTGCTGGCCCTTTTACTATCGTCATTTAGAAAATCCAGTAAGGTGCTATTGTATTGACCAATTGATTATTGATTGAGGAACATCATCAATCATCTTCATGAAACTCTTCATCATTCATAAAGCAGATATTGTGCGTGACACAGGCAATAACTGTTCCCTTGACAACTAGCTCAATATCGTCTGCAAAGAAATCCCCCAGTTGCCGGAACCTCCCCTTCAGTTGCCCAAACGCCTTCCCAATTACTTGCCTGGCTCTACTTAGTTCAATATTATAAATTCTTTGTGCCATAGCTGAGTGTATATAGTTTGTGAAGGATGTCATGAGAAATGATGTCAATGGATAGGCACTGTCACCAACAAGATTGGTGTAAGGTTGGAAATTGTTATTACGTCCCCGGTAGAGTGACGAGGTCCTCCAATCATGCGCATCATGGCGACTCCCAGGCCATCCAGCATAATTATCTGTAAAAAAACGGTTGAGAATTATAAAGCTGCTGTAAAATTATTGAATTAATTTCTTTCTGTTCGTGTAAAGAATCTGAATTGCTAAGGGACCGTTCAGTTTTTACGGCCGGGGGCGGCAAAATCCAGGGGGGGTCATCGTAATTTTGGAATCCGCAAAGGGGGGTCATCGCTTTTTCAGTGGTAGGAAAGGTGGGGGTCACCACATTTTCAAAAACATAAGACCTACAATAAAGTTCACTTTATGCCATGGCCATGATCGACCCTCTTTATCTAATAGAGATATAAGAAGACAACATAATTTAAAATGGACAAAGTAAAATGATGTTCAACCTTTCTTTAACATATTGTATTAAAATAATGTATTTAAGGACAGTATGACAGTAAACAACTTCTCTTATAAAACAAAAGTAAGAAAAATAATTCAAAGATGGACACTTTATCCCTTTCAATACTCTGCGATAAAAAAAAACTGTAATCAAGTTTGAGTTCAGTAAGTCCTTAGAAATTGTAAAACATTTTCTGAAAAAACCAATCAACAATTATGACTAACAAACAAAATACAGTATTGCTGATAACGATTTTAGGTTTGTTATTAAATATATCTGTGAGCGTGACATCGGACAAAATTCGGACAGTTGCTATTGTTGCAAGCGTTGTTGTTGCTGTAGCTTGTAGTTATGAATTAGAGTGACCTATAGTATTCATTGTAATACTACCAAGTTATATTTTCATCTTTCTTGTGAAAGATAAAGACATACTTATTTTTGCATATTAATGAAAGAAAAATGACATGAACATCTTGACTAGGCAACTCTGAGGCTTATCTTATTGTAAATCGAGCTCACTGAGGGCAATGAACAATTCCTGTTACTTACATATTAGAGATATGACAAGTTTTGTCTGAGAAATTATTTAACAGTTACCTGTAGACTATTAGTACCATGAAAAGTGAAATAACACTTTTAGGTGAAAGTCAAATATCATTATTGTTGCTAACATCAGAACTGTCAAATACCCTATTTGAATCTAGTACTTTTGTATGAATTATTAGAAACCTATGAAAGCACAAACTAATTTAGTCTGGCATTGTAAAAATATGGGGGTTTCAATCGGGTTCGAACTCACAACTTACGTTACCTAGTCGCCTTGTGGAGTAGCCACAAACAAATCCACTCGGCCAAAAAAGAATTCATAGTTTTCTCATAGACTCCAATGTATAGTGAGTCAACATTTTGGTGAAATTCCAAAATCAAATTTCTTGCACACATATAAACCTTTAACCATCCTAGTCTAACTAAGTACTTTAAAATGAATTATCAAACGTACATAAATACACAGATTTAGATAGTTTTTAACTGGAAAAAATATTCATAGTTTCCTCATAGACTCCCATGTATAGTGGATGGACATTTTCAGTGAAATTCCAAAATCAGATTTCTTGTACACATAATATGCACCTTTAGCCATCATATTCTAATCACGGAAAATTATGTTAATTAACTCCCTAATTCGTAAGTTTTACAATTGTTCATTCTCTGTCAGAATTCATTTATTTAAAGCGTACTGTTCAACCATGCACTGTGCACATTTGTGGAGTGTATTTACACAGAAATGTATTAACGATGTTCGAGTGTCATATAATAACGCTTTCAGAATCCTACTTGGTATTAAATGTCGCTTAGGTATTTCTGAAACCTTTGTCAGCAACGATATTATGACCTTTGCTAGCAAACAACGCATGCTTCGTTCTAAATTCTATGCTAGATTGAATAAAAGCACAAATACCTTGGTTAAAGCAGCTCTATCTGTCGATGTTATAAGGCAAAGTGTCTTTTGGGCAAAGACTAATTCAGATTGTTTTTAATTCTGAATTTTTAAAAGCTCTTTTAGTGTTTTCATTTTTTTTGTATTGTTTGGCGATGCGGGCGTAAGCTGTTTACTGTCATCTTTTTTTTTACATTTGAGCAAGTACTTGAAATACGGCTAGTTTTCAATCGGGTTCGAACCCACAACATACGGCATCAGATTGATTGAATTATTCTACTTCAGTATATGCACAAGTATAGCAAGTTTTTCATTGGAAAAAGTATTCAAAATTTTATCATAGACTCCCATGTATAGTGGATGAACTTTTTTGGTGAAATTCTAAAGTCAAATGTTTTGTTCACATACCAGCTGTAATAACCCTATTCCAATAAAGTACTTTTATGTCAATTATCAAATATCTATAAATGCGTATATAGTTTTGTATTGAAAATGTATTACATAGTTTTCTCATAGACTACCATGTAAAGTGAATAAACATTATCAACAGCTGACAATCAATTCAATCCTAACATCAATTTTTTTAAACATACGCTTGCGGAAAAATATTGCGATCCACCCGTAAATTCTGTCCGATCCCTTTGAGGGGTAATTTCAAAAATTATAGCCAGTCAGAAGGGGAAATTTGAACATTAAAACCTTGTGAGTTTGTAAGGATGGTCATTTGAAAAAATCTGAGAATCTTTATTTTATTCTATTACCCCCCCCCCTCCGTATCACCCCTATTTGTAACAATCAACCCTATTTGTAACAAAACTTAATTTTAAAAAAAACTTTGCCGTATTTGTTGAAATATTAATAAAATATGCATATTGACATGTCACCCCTATTTGTAACAATCAACCCAATTTGTAACAAAAGCAGTTTCGTAAAAATGAGTTTTGACAAGGAAAAAAAAGAAAATTGCCCCCAAACATACAAATATGCATATTTTATTAATATTTCAACAAATATGGCAAATTTTATTTGAAAATTAAGTTTTGTTACAAATAGGGTTCATTGTTACATATAGGGGTGATACACCCCCGAGGTGTATGTGTGAGCAGCTTTACTCAAGCAATGTGGGGGAGGGGTCATGGAATTTTTGTCACCTTAAAAGGGGGTTATCAATTGTTTACTGCAATGGGTAGGGGGTTCACTTATTTTGACTGATGCGCAGGAGGACTTTTCCGCGCCCCCCCCCCCAGGCCATAATGACTGAACGCTCCCTAAGTGGCCCTGTTTTGAAGGTTTGTTCGCTGCTTGTTTGTTTTTTGTTATAACTAAATAGAATAATAACAGTATATCTAAAATATTTAAACATGAAGATGCGTGTTATTTCGTACAAAACAATAAATCAAACAGCTAGCACACACTATCAAAACTATCATTCTGCCGGAAAGATACATTTAAGTGGGGTAAACACATACAAAACTTTGGTTTATAAAATGCTTTATTAATAACGCAAGAAAGTGGCGTATTATACGTGATAGAAATCAATTACAAGGTCATGGCTTTTTATACAAAGGCCTAGAGAGTTCCTTAGGGCTTTTATATAGAACTAGTTATGCAAATGAACTTGGATATTCAAAGTTGCGTAAAAACCATCAGCGTGCATACCATCTGGAATTCGACAAATGCGACGAATCCCGTGTCATTTTCGGCTATGAAATTAGCTAACGCTGGTTTTGTAGATGATTTTAAAAATTAAAAGTTTATGTACTGAAAATTAAACAAACAAAATAAGCTTGAAAACAATAGTGTATCGAAATATAATCTGGATCAAACTTCATATTTCTCATTCCAGTAACAAAGTATCAAAATGTGGCTTCATCAACGGGGAGACCAGCTCCTTACCGGGCGGTGTTTGGGGCAGGAATCTCAATCTTCGACGCTAATGAACGATATGTATCGCTTTTGAAAAATACACATCTACGGAATCTCTGAATATCAATTATGTCGGCATCGCTTTCTAAACTCCCCTCGCATCATAAGGTCTCACAGTCATTGCCTTGTATGTTCCATATATACGAAACTAGACGTAAGGTCTTTTTATGACATGCAATTTTCGTTGATCTTAACCAACCTAACAACCATTACCATAATCGCACTTCACATTAGAACCATTATTGCATAAACTACTATAATCTGGCATAGTTTTTCGTTCTAACAACATTCAGAGTTGAAGCTGTGGTCTGTAAAAAACACAACATCTTCGATGCAACTGTCAACTGCTAAATATTCGTAACATGCACAATATTACGAGAAAACAACATCCATAATTAACCTTTATTATTATTTAACTCTCCGTATGATAACAATAAGACGCTGTACTCAGTGTCCAATTTGCTAATTTCGTGACCTCTTCATGAACTTGCAATCTGAAGCTAAGCTTTCATCACAGCTACACACATGTTGCTACTAAATTTGTGTTTATGATAATGAAAGAAATCACTCCTTTGTTCCAATAATACCAATTTAATATTTTAAGTTGACGATTAAGTACTAAGAAAATACACTGTAAACTAAGAGTATCATAATGGTTGCAGACAATGTAAACACGCTCAACAATAGAATATGATTACAATGCTTTGAAGCCAGATCACAATGTCTTAAAATCTGTGCTGAATATGTTGAAATAGGGCCACTCTTTTATTATAATGAAATATATGTGACTATTAACATTTCAAAGCTTGTCATTTGAATTATAGCAGGCAGAAGTATGATGCAGAAAATGCAATCAATAAAAGAAAAGGCCTATAATATTTTGTGTTAGAAGTGTCAAAATAAAGACATTTAACTTATTCTACGCAATGGTAATGGGCTTATTCAATTATTGTAACTATACTGTAAAGATACAGAATATCCTTTCTTATGAACGGATGATCCAAAGCAAATCTGTTGAACTGTTACAATACTATACAATAATTACGTTTTAATGTATTGAAAAAATGTTAAGAATAACAGTAAAAGTGATGTGACCAATGATTTTTAACCATATTTTATGAGGAAAGACTACATCATATTACACTGTCAGGTGCAATTATCAGCTAGGCGGTAATATTGGAATCTACTCTGTCTGAGAAACTTGAAAAAATTTTGTAGGTGGATGCATGGTTCTCTTGTCGTAACATCTTCAAACAAGCTATTTTTGTTTGGTTTCCATAGTACTGACTTTTGTGTTGAGTCTCGGCATTGTTGACTACAAATCGAGGTCAGCGTAGGTCAATCCTCTAACGTTTTCATGCGGTGCAATAAAATTCGTCAGAAGTGGCCATGGTATGTTGACCAACCCTCTCTTCGTGGTATTCATCAATTTTAATGTTTTCTTCCCTGTTGCTGTGTTCGTAAAGTCCTCTAGATTTCCCATTTTGACAGTTCGACATAAGCATACATGTCACTGATGTATGTGTCTTTTGGGTCGTCGGACTGCTCGTCAGACAACTGGCCATTTCTCCAAGTAGTTGCTATTTCCTCAGTTAATACAGCCTTATCGTAACGTAACTCGTTTGTTTGACACGGCGACGACTTTTAACCGACTGAATGTGTTGTTTTGGTTTGGGTCGGTGTATTCAAGTCTTGGTTGTCTTTCGCCATTTATAGTCGGGAAGTCATTCCCAGTTTCATTATTCTTTTCACGGCTATCGAAAGGGACTTTACTATTTTCCAACTCTTAACAGATCAGATTCAATTACTGATTGCCCCGTGTCTTCTTTATTTTTGTCGGTGTCCTCCCTGGCTTGCAATGAAATTTCGACAGATGTTGATTCCGCGTTGGTTGTGGCTCCACCATTATTTTCTGTATCATAGAATTTGGTTGGATTAAAGTTTGCAATGTCCTTCCTTTGCGATTTCTTGCGTTACTTGAAGACACGCTGTCATAAAGATGACCCCAATCACTGTCAATATAAAAAACCGCAACCACAGACAGTACCGCCAATAATGACATTGTGTTCACCTGACTAGTCTTAGCTGTATTGCGTGCAGTTTCGCCGATAGCATCTACGGTAGAAGTAGCAGTACTAACCACTGAGGTCATATCATGTTGCCCATTTCATTTTTTTATTTATTCATTAAAAGGCACTTGAAATTAAAATGAAAACTTACAGAAGAGCTAGCTGAAAAATCTAACAAAGAAGACAAGCCATTAATATGAACCACACCATATTGTTAGTGACTAAAGCTGAAAAGGAAATGTTAGTTAGTCCATTACTTGCTATGTTCCCATACTATTTGCACACGGTTGGTATACTCGGCGCTATGCTTCAATGTTCAGTCACAGTTGTTGCATCTACGCTTGACAAGGTCTCTTGTCCGGGCAGCTGGTTGCTCCCCGAAATCAAATAGTGAGTAGAGAGAAATGGACCCGTGCGAGCGGACGATGCAGTTGTTGTGGATTAGATGTTGACGTTCAATGTAGCTTCAGCATACACAGATTTTCCGATGTCATTCTCAGCATAACAACGGACGTAATACACACCATTATCCTTGTGTCCAAAGTTTCTCATCAACATTAATGTTCCAGGTGAACCTATTACAACGACGTTGTTACTCTGATTACTGAACTTATCTCCTGCTGTATTTGACCATACGATACGTGTCACCGGAGGGTTTCCATCGGCTTTACAGCTAAAGTATACCGCCTGGTTTTCCACGGTTACCGTGTATTCCAATGGTGAGATCTCGGCGGTTGGTTCATACTGTACGTTGAATGGACCTAACTGGCATGTTGTGCTTCTCCTGCTGCCGGGATGAAACCCGGAACAAATAAATGTGGCATGGTGTTGTGCCTTTGTTGGTGTCCAGTAGAATGAGCGGATACGCCAACCGTCCCTGGCATCAGTAGACGTAACAGTTTCAAGCGTGTCGTCTTCAGATCCTTCTCTCTTCCAATCTGTAGTCATCTCAGGAACGCCTGTAGGATCTGAACGGCAAGTCAATGTATTCGGATTTCCACTTACTACATCGAAAACGTCATCCTTGCAATCGTCATCGATTGAGCATTGTACAGAACCTGACTGTGGCGTTACAAAGACATCTAGGCGAGCTGTAGGGGATTCCAGGGTAGTTGAGATCACCCTACACTTGTAGTTACCAGAGTCATATTCAGCATTGACCGCAGATGTCTCAATCTGCAGATTGGTTTCTTGATACCAAGCATCACGGGAAAAGTGTATTGTATACCGAGTTCTGTCAGCGTAGGTGAACGGGTCGAAGAGAACTTGCATATTCTCGCTGATTTGTACACCGTTCTTGTACCATGCAACTCTCAAGATTCTCTCAGAGTCATCTGGTTCTGTGGATAGCACGATACAAAAGAAAGTGACGCTCGAAGAGTCACTGCTTCCATGACGGAATATTTTTGTTTGATCAGTTGGGCCCCTTATAATGGAAGTCACAGCTACGTCGCCGAAATTCAGAACGCCCAATACTAGGAGTAGCTGAAGAGTTCGAGGTAAACTTCGGTGTGTTGCCATACTGTCAACGCAGCAAAATCCTCACAGCGCAACATATATGAGTTAAATGGCAATACAGAAGCCTTATGCTATTTCCTTGATCCGGGTTCTTTGTGACGCTTGCTCATTGTTCAGTTATTAAAAATGCGAAGCTATATAAGTTACGCCCACCCCCTACCCCCTATAAGAGAAGGGTCATGCAGCATGCGTCGAACTCGGCTCTCGTCAGCGAACGGTTTCAGAAAACGACAACATGATAATCAAATATCGTAACATAACTAAGTCAAAACAAGAAAATATCTGCACCCCTCCGTTCCCTTGCGGCGAAGTTCAATCCTGCATTTCACGGCTAGTCTACCCTTTAGCCCTACTTCCTAAGATAAAGTGTCTTGGTATTCGGGGGATTTTAGTTAGTCTTTTATTGTTATAGTTTAGTGCACTTTAGAAGGGTTCCAGTGTTCTCCCTGATTCAAGCAGTTTGTTTTGCATATTCATTATGCATTTGCATTAATATAGGAGAACCTGGTACCATACAATGTGTTTTGTTACTGTCAGTCTTTGTAGTTAAAGTTTTCTGAATAAAATTATCGCCCATTGAACCAAGACACATTAGTATATGTCGCCTGTGTTCGTTGGCGCCCGCTTTCTGGCTCTACCTGTATTTAAAACGTACTATACGGTATTTTAATATCGTATTATAAGAGGCTCTCATCAGCGAACATTCTTAGAAAATGATAGTAGCAAAATTTTATAAAATATAAGTAGCTCGCACCGGTGTACGGTTTCAGAAAACGTATAACACATTAGTTTAATGTCGTGCTGTAAGTGGCCGCTTCAAGTTATATATTTTGAAATGAGCTTATGAGGGTGGGCAAAAGCATTACGCACGTTTACATTGCTGGGTAGAGAGATCACCGCATAAGACATAGCAATTGCAGTAGTCAATAGAATTACCAATTCATTACTTTTTTATTCATGCTAGACATGATATCGTAGTTGATAGTCACCAATAGAACTTTGCTTCATTTAAACCCGATGAATGATTTGACAGCTTGTGATACATGTCCGAATAGAACCATTTCAGAAGATAAAAAATATTTTACAACGAAATGGTATCAATTTTCAAAGAAAGTCGCCATCGAAATGGTGAGAGTTACGTGTAAATTTTGCCAGCTGCCGGCTCTTAATGCAATCAAAGCTCGTAAGCTGACAACTTCGACATTACCATGATTAAATTACCAAATAGGCTTGCTCCCATATCTGCCATAACCACAGGTAGAAAAGTTTAGGCACTACAACGTAAAGCAGTAAACACAGTTAACAGATAGTTATGGTACAGGAAAAGTTTATGTTGTGTACTTATCCGTCAATTTCTAACTCGAGATTTCAATTTAGATCTTTGAATCATATCAAAATCATTTTAAAGGTAATATTTATCTTCAATGTTCCATTACATCAGTGTCAATACTCATTTAGTTCAATTATTCGAAGTGAAGCAAATACAAATTTATATAAAGTCCATATATTTAGCAACTTTTTTATATATTTGTATATTTAATGACCTTTGGAATTCACATTCCGTGAATGTAGTTAAATAATAATACACGACAGCAAGGGCAAGATCACGATTTGTTGCCCGCCCAAGAGAGAATCTTTAAAACAGTGTGATTCAGCCATTTACTTACATAACAATCGTGAGTGATTGAGCTTTTAAGCTTTGCTCGCTGCTTGTATGTTTGTTTGTTTGTTTATTTGTTACAGCTAAAGATAATAAATAACAATATATGGGAAACTTTAAAACAATAAGATGCGTGTTATTTCATCAAAGCAATCAATAGAACATGAAATGTTAGAAGAAAACCAGGATAGCACGCACATATTTTCAAAACTATCATTCTGCTAAAACAGATACATTCAAGAGGGGCAGAACCACCACACCACACACACACACACACACACACACACACACACACACACACACAAGAATTTTGTTTATGAAATGCTTTATTTATAACGCAATAAAGTGGCGTATTATACGTAATAGCAATCCATTACAAGTCATGGCTTTTTATACAAAGGCCTAGAGCTTTGCTTGGGGCTTTCATATGGAACTAGTTATGCAAATGAACTTGGATATTCAAAGTTGCGTAAAAACCATCAGCGTACATACCATCTAGAATTAGACAACTATGAAAGTCTATTTTGCTTGTAGATGATTTTAAAATCAAGATATGGTTTCGGAGTTGTTTGGTTGGACCAACAGGCGTCATTTAAAACTTCCCTTGCCACAGAGAGTTTGCATGTATTGTAAAAATGTTAAGTTATTTCTGTTATTAAAAATGAATTTCACTTTGTATTTATTTGCTCTTTGTATGATGATATTAGAATCAAATACTTACCCAGAATAGTAATTGAACATCCATCATATCAGAAGACAGACTTGTAGAAATGCCTTCAACACAGAGTGTCCATAGAATTTGTCAGTTTTCAATGTATTTTAAGAAAAGCTTTCATCAGACGAGAATCAATCGTTGCTCCATTAACATAAACATAATTTACTGTTATTTTTTTTTTACTATTTTGCTTGTTGTAATGTATTGTTTTCGCTTTGTATCTTGTGTCACTGACCATCTCCTTTTGTGTATATTTTGTATCTAAGATGTACGATGGGCCGAGGCCCTGTACCGAAATAAACTGAACTGAACTGAACTGATTTTTAAAATCTAAGTTTATGTACTGAAAACTAAACAAACGACATAAGCTTGCAAACAATCATGTATCGAAAATAATCTGAATCAAACTTCATATTTCTGTATGGCTGTTGTTTAACATAATATAACTTTCAGGTAAAGTCATTTCTATTTAAAACTATGTGAAATGCTGTTTTAAACATCATTTGGTTTTAGTAATTTCAAGTAACAAGTATCAAAATGTGGCTTCATTAACGATGAAACTAGTTCCACGCCGGACGGTGGTTGGGGAAGGAAGCTCCATGTTAGACGCCAATGATCTATTTGTATCGCTCGTGAAAAATACTACGAAATCTCTGAATATTAAACCTGCTGCAAATATCGCCCATTCATGTTGTCGACATTGCTTTTTAAATTCCCCTCGCATCGTATGTTCTCACAGTCACTGTCTTGTATGTTCCATATCTACAAAAGTAGATGTAACGTCTTTTTATCTTATGGAATTTTCGTTAATCTTTACAATACTAAAAACATTTACCATGGTCTTAGTTCACATTAGAACCTCATATTGCATAAACTACAATTATTTGGTATTAGGTTTTCGCTCTAACAACATTCAGAGTTAACGCTGTGGTCTGCAAAATACAGTATCTTGATAAAAAGGTCATTTTCATTTCTATAAAGTGCGCAATATAAAGAGAACATAACATCCATAATATACATTTATTTTCCCTTTTAATGCTCCATATAATGACAATTTGACGCTGTACTCCGAACCAAATTAGCTTATTTCGTGTCCTCTTCATAAACTTACAGTCTTAAACTGCGCTTTACAATTTTCTAAATCTATACATAAAGAATCACAGTTACGCACATGTTGCAACTAAACGCGTTTATAATTAAAATGAATGAAATCACTTCTTTGTTCCCATAATACCAATTTAACATTTTAAGTTGACGATTAAGTACTAAAAATACACTGTAAACTAAGGGCGTCATAATGATTACAGATAATGTAAACATGCAAAACAATAGAATACAATTATCATGCTTTAAAGCCAGACCACAAAGTCTTGAAATCTGTGCTGAAAATGTTGAAATAGGGTCTCTTTTTTATTATAATAAAATAGATGTGACTATTTACATTTAATGGTTGTCATTTCAATCATAGCCTTTATCTTTAATATTTAGTTTCAGAAATTTCAAAATAAAGACATTTTATCTTATTTTCCGCAAAGGTAATTGGCTAATTCAATTATTGTAACTATACTGTAAAGAAAGAGATATCCTTTCCTGACTGGGCGATCCGAAGCAAATCTGTTGAACTATTATAGTACTGTTCAACAAGTACAATAATGTATTGACAAACTTAAAATAACGGCAATAAAATTGATGTTGTTAACGATTTTTAACTACATTTTATGTGGAAAGACTTTATCATATTCCACTGTCAGGTGCAATCATCAGCTAGGCGGTAACAGAGGGATCAACTCCGTCTGCAAAACTTGAAACATTGTTTAGCAGGAGCTCAGATTAAGTGAAAACAACACCATTCGATCCGCAAACACCGGCACCGCCGTCTGACCTCTGGCTAGACAATGTTTCAATTTGAGCAGACGGAGTTGATTACAAAGGAATTGAAAATTCGTTGACCACATCTATTTTGATGTTGTACCACATCGATTTTGCTGTTGTTCTTATCAGTTTTTCGAGAAATAAAATGAAAACGGTATTTATTGGACCGTCCTTGAATCAACAGTTGTTTAAACGGCTTTGAATTCATTCCACCAATAGGTTGTCCAAAGTACTTGACTGATTCAGGGTAATAATTAAACACTCATATAGTGAGGAACTATTTGTAAACGTTGATTGGCTTGAATCCTTGCATATTTGTAGGGTAAAACAATACAATAGGGTGTCGATAAAACAATATCGGGAGTACGTGCTGGAAATATCAAACGTACTATGAGTGATAGACATTTTAAAGCAGTACTGTATGCTAGAATGTGCATTTTCAAAATTACAAGAAAACCACTAACGTTTTGTTAATTTATCAGCAAAACGTTGTCCTTTCATGTGACATATTTATTAATACTATTAACACTTTAATTGTAGGTGTGGTTTTCTTGTCACAACATCTTCAAACAAGCCCTGTTTGTTTGGTTTCCATAATAATACTCTTTGTGTTGAGTCTCGGTATTGTTTGGAATCTCGGTATTTTTTTGTGTATTTTTTACGAGGTCAGCGTAGGTCAATCCTTCAACGTTTTCATGTGGTGCAGTAAAATTCGTCAGAAGTGGCCATGGTATTTACCAACCCTCTCTTCGTGGTATTATTCGATTTTAATGGTTTCTTCCCCGTTGCTGTGTTCGTAAAGTCCTCTAGATTTCCCTTTCTTTAACAGGTCGACACTAGCATTCATGATGCATGTCTGTGTCTTTTGGGTTGGACTGCAAAGGATATAATTCGATTCCGCTTTGGTTGAGCCTACATCATCGTTTTCTGTATCATAGAAGTCGAATAAATGAAAGATTGCAATTTCCTTTCTTTGCGATTTTTTTGCGTGACTTGAAGACACACACTATCATAAAGATTACGCAAAACACAACAGTACCGCCAATAATGACAATAGTGTTCACCAGACCAGTTAAATTGACTATGATCTTTAGCGTGCGGACGTTGAATCCTTGACCCAACAACCGTATACAATGCAGCTTAATTGACACGTTAAAGGTTGCTAATTTGGTGAAATTATTTGACATTCAGCAAGTACTGTACTTTTTAACGACTGCTAAGTAGATGAAGATAGGTGAAACTTTGAAATTATGGTCCACTACCTCAGCTACCCTTCGCTACCCAAAATTTCATTTGCATAAATAAATTGTGCCCCATATCCTGCAACAATTGGAGCACTTAGGGCCCAGTTCTGAAGGGTTTCTTGCTGCTTGTTTGTTTGTTTGTTGCAACTAAAAAGAATAAATAAAAGTATATCTGAAACATTGAAACATGATAATGCATGTTACATCATACAAAACAATAAATAAAGCATGAAATGTAAGATGAAAGCAAGAACAACACGCACACACTATCAAAACTATCATTCTGCCCGGACAGATACATTTAAATGGGGTAAACACATACACAAAAGAATTTGGTTTATAAAATGCTGTATTAATAACGCAAGAAAGTGGCGTATTACAAGGTTATGTTTTTTTATATAATATCATAGAACTTTCCTTGGGGCTTTTCATATGGAGTTAGTCATGCAAATGAACTTGGACATTCAAAGTTTCGTCAAAACCATCACCGTGCATACCATCGAGAATTTGACAATTGTAGCGAAGCCTGTGTCATTTTCCGCTATGAAATTCCATTACACGTGTAGATTATTTTAAATTGAAAAGTGTATGTACTGAAACTAAACAAACGGAATTATTTTGCAAAAGATCGTGTATCGAAAAATAATCTGGATCAAACTTCATATTTCTGTATGTATATTGTTTAACATAAGGCAGCTTTCAGGAAAAAACTCACTTCTATTAAAATCTATGTGAAAAGCTGTTTTAAACACCGTTTGGTTTTAGTAATTTGCATCAAATTACACTTTTGTATGGCCTTTGACATTAATAGCCCTAGTTTCAAGTAACGAAGTGTCAAAATGTGGCTTCATTAACGATTGAACTAGCTCAACGCTGGAGGGTGCTTGAGGAAGCCAGCTCCATCTTCGACGCCAATTCAAAGATACGTTTCGCTTGTGAAAAAATACACATCTACGAAATCTTTGAATATTAACTTTGCTGAAAATATCGTCTATTCATATTGTAGACATAGATTTCTAAACTCCCCTCGCATCGTCTGGTCTCATATTCATTGTTCCATATATACCAAAGTAGATGTGAGTTCGTTTTATTACACGCAATATTCGATAATCTTAACCAACCAAACAACCTTTACCATGATCGTAGTTCACATTAGAACCATTATTGCATAAACTACTATTATTTAGCATAGTTTTTCGTTCTAACAACTTTCAGAGTTGACGATGTGGTCTGTAAAAAAACATAGCATCTACGATGAAAAGGTCAAATGTTTCATTTTTTATAATGTGCACAATATTACGACAACATATAACATCCATAATAAACATTTATTGTCCCTTTTAACGCTCCATATGATAACGATAAGACGCTGCACTCCGAGTACAATCGGCTAATTTCGTGACCTCTTCATGACCTTACAGTCCGAAGCTAAGCTTTACAACTTTCTAAATCTATACACTAACAATCACAGCTACACACATGTTGCTACTAAATTTGCATTGATAATAATGAATGAAATCACTTCTTTGTTCCGATAATACCAATTCAATATTGTAAGTTGACGATTAAATGCTAAAAAATACACTGTAAACTAAGGGCGTCATAATAATCGCAGATAATGTAAACACGCACAAGATAACACTGACTTCAAATCTTTGCTGAATATGTTGAAATATGGCCACTCTTTTATTATAATAATATATATGTGACTATTTACATTTCAAAGGTTGTCATTTTAATTATAGCAGGCAACGATGCAGAAAATGCAATCAATAGAAGAAAAGGCCTATACCTTTAATAGTTTGTTTTAGAAGTGTCAAAATAAAGATATTTTAACTTATTCTACGCAATGGTAATTGGAAAATTAAATTATTGTAACTATCCTCTAAGGAAACATTTATCCTTTTCCTGGTCGGGCGATCCGAAGCAAATCTGTTAAACTGTTACAGTACTATACAACAATTACATTTTAATGTATTGACAAACTTAAAAGAACAACTGTAAAATTGATGTGGTTAACGATTTTTAATTACACAGATTGTATCATATTACACTGTCAGGTGCAATCATAAGCTAGGCGGTAACAGAGGGATCAACTCCGTCTGCAAAACTTGAAACATTGTTTAGCAGAAGCTGAGACTAAGTGAAAACAACAACACCGGATCCACAAACACCGGCACCGCCGTCTGACCTCCTGCTAGACAATGTTTCAACTTATGCAGACGGAGTTGGTTAAAAAGGAATTGAAAATTCGTTGACCACATCTATTTTGATGTTGTACCACATCGATTTTGCTGTTGTTCTTATCAGTTTTTCGAGACATAAAATGAAAACGGTATGTATTGGACCGTCCAATTCATTCCACCAATAGGTTGTCCAAAGTACTTGACTGATTCAGGGTAATAATTACAGTACATTTACCAATGATTTTGACGATGAGATACAGCTGGATATTGATACACTACCTAATTAGGTTTGTCAGTTTGCTCTCGAATTTACCCTTTTAGTGGT
>LD347545.1:15034-27183 GCA_001465055.1 Ptychodera flava
CCCCCCCCCCCCCCCCCCCCCGCCGTTAATTGTGCTCGTTCCCTTAGAAACAAAGGGTAATAACAGGTTTCAAAGTGCAATAAAGGTCTACAATGCTGTTTTGTTTCAGGAATCTAAGGAACAGATATTCGGATCATCAAATTTTCATAACACCTTGCCAGCCTGAGTGCTTGTGTTGATTCAGTTTTGAAGCCTTGTGGGATAACTGAAGTTGTCATGGTCTTGTTTTCATGAAAATCTACATTCTATACTTCCCCCTAAATAGAGGAAAATTGAGATAGCAGCAAGAGTTGAAATGTTATTGTTGGTAACTTTCAGGTACATATTAAATACCAAACTTTGTGGGCTGACTGCTTAATTATATTCTTGAATAAACAGAGAGACTATGGAATGTGCAGCTTTCAAAGAATATTTGTGATATCAGGATTTCATCAGCAACATGCAATTCACTGATCTTCATATTTGACCTTGTTGAATGTGGTACACGATGAGGTGGACAAATAGCTTCTGTCTCACCTCCCATTCAAAACACACGCCGGTGACAATTTAAAATATTGGACTCAAAGATATGTTTGGAAGTTTTACGCTGCGACGAGAATCGATCTGCACCACGTGTTTTACTGTATATTTTTGCAATGATTGCAGTGTGGGTTTACGTGGGGACAGAAAACGGTCTTCCGGTTTGTTTGATAGTAGATATTTCTTTTCTCCACGGTGAAACTGTCAACATTTCAATGTTAATGTCTCCACAATCGTTGTCCAGTTTATTTCTTTCGACGTAATCAGTTTAGGCCAAAAAAAAAAAAAAAGAAATGTTTCTGGTCAGCGCGCGCGTCACTTGAACAACAGCGCGTCACCCTTTTTTTTTCTGTTTGTGGCCGGCGGCCGTGGCTGACACCAAACCAAAATGGCTGAAGAGAAAGAAAAAATTCTTTGGGGGGCATGATCAGTGACTGCATGAATAGTATATATGTGACTATATTGATAAAACTATAAAACTGACCCTCCTCCCTCCCTTGAGGGGAAAAAAAATAAAAAAAAAATAAAATGCACGTCGCCGCACCATTTTTTAAAGAAAGACCTGACCAGAAACATTTCTTTTTTTGGCCTTAATTCGTCCTGCGTTTTCTGACACATTAATTTGCATTTCTTTATTTGTGCTGTCAGGGTAATTCATCGACTGATAGCAATATTTGTTAATATTCTGTGCATGTACAGCGACAAATTTTAACTGCCAACTTTTCTTCTATGTTTCAATTATTTTAAAGGGAAACAAGGATGATGATCAATAAATAACAAAATAGAAAAAACGCAAGTCACGAGTTTGAAATAAGTGTACCTTTGGAGTTTTTTAGAGAGAGCTAATGGCAACATGTACAGGATAAGCGTACCACCCGATAACTGATGTCCTTGTTCAAAACTGAATTGTGGCGAGTCACTTACAAAGAGAACGGTGTGGAAAATAATTTTAAGATGTTGTTGTTCTGGTTTTGTTTTTGTGTTTATCTGTTGAGTTTTGTTGACTTTTCCGCAAAAGGGAAACAAGACCAAAAGCCACCATTTTCTAACCAGTGACAGGAGCAATACAAGCTCTTTCTCAACTTCCTTTTTTAAAAAGAGCTTACTCGATCTGACATCAAGGACCTGGTATCAAAAGGAGAATGTAATAAATCATAGTTTCTGACTCTCGAGGGTCTAAGGTAAATTCGCAAATCCGTTTGTGTTGAAGTGCGGGCGCCCTCTGTTGGCAGTGTATTCGGTTTGTGTTCTATTGCTGGTTCTACTGCTTGTTATAGTGGGTCAATACATTATACTTACTTGGAGGGGGTCGTTTCACCAATTTGTGAGGTTGTAAGTTCATGTCTGGTACTATCACTGGACAAACATTGTTTAGATATTAAATTCTACAATAAATTTTCTTTGTGGAATGTTTTATTTATACGGTAAATCAAATAAAGGCAAAACAAATTAAGCGCAAATTTTCAAAAGATAAACATTCATGTGAATGTTATAAAATGACACCAGACGTTAATGATTGTTTATTAATTTATTATTGTCTAATCATATCGTTGAGTTCCTGTTGGAAGTCGCTATTCGTCTTTGTATTGTCATTTTTTTGCGAAGCACGGAACACTGAACTCTCCCATTTATTTATCACCTAGTAAACGGGCTATCAGTGCTCTAACTTTTATGCTCCTCTAAATAGCAAACACACTCTCTACTCAGGAAGATCAATGTTCATTTTCAGAATCATCATGTTTCATTCGTTAAAGTCTAAAATTTGGGGAAGTGGATGAATCAAGGACCAGACAGATGGTTTGAAATCAAATGCAACTTATTTCAAATGCTTACTGAAGTGTAGCCACAGAATGCACAACTTATATTTTATCATCTAAATACTTTTTTAATTTTGCAACTCAAATTTTGCCGCCGCAAATATATGCATGTTAAGCGCCTGAATTTAATCGATTAAGTTCATCGCCAAGGATTGGAATAGTGACATTTTCAAAGACAGTATGGTTTCCAACGAGAATTCAAAACATCTCCCCGAAGGTTGGGCGATGCTGTTTTGGTAAGCAAAATGAAAAATGATACAACTAATGGGGCACTGACATATTAGAGAGGTTTAGTGACACGTAATTACGTTGATCAGTACGCGTAGTGTACTTATCACGTGACAACCAGACGTCGCGTACATGTAGAACAGACGTTCGGAACTTCAAACGACACTTCTGCACGTAGTCATGATTACGTGTAATATTTTTTAAATATTCTTGATGATTTCCGCTAATTTAGACAAGAAACCCGCTAAAGTATTATTGCAAATTGGCAAACATCTTTGACATCATAATATTTTGAAGAGTTTGCACCAGCACAAGAAGTACTTGCTATGATTTCCTGAGGTGAATGAAATGTTGTGGTCTCATTCCACCTTTAATCTAACGCCGCCACAAAGATTTCAATAAACCGCATAAACAACTGAATCAAAGAATTAATTTGAGGATACAACAAGCTAGAATATTACTCTCGTTGAGAAATTAGCGTTTCTTAAAACTTATACAAATTTAGCGTGTTTGTGAGAAAAAATACAGCAAAACTATCGGGAACGCATAATTAAACTAAAAAATTCACACGTGAGCACGGACACGCGTACGTCATCGCGCGCCGTCAGACGTACACGTAATTACGTGTAACTAAACCTCTCTAATGACGCCTGCTCAAAACCCCTATGGCTCGCCTTTTGGAATAGCGCACACAAAACTACAACAAACGCGTCGGATAGCCGTTTGTCTCCTGGGGAGCTATGTTGCTGAAAGATTCAAGATCCAGCTTCATGCAAGTTGGCAAAAGGCACACACGATGACGATACATATGTGCAAATACTAAGTCTGTCGAGAAATGAAGTATCCGAACCTAGCCATCGGCAAAGTTCATTGCTATAGATATTAACGGCACACCATCGCTCAAACGTTTACATACATGCTAAAACATACTAACTTCGTCAAGGCGTTGTCAATACCAACTATATTTGTATGTTTGTTATTGATTTTAATATTTCTTTAAATAAATTGTCGCCCTCCAAACTTACCACTCGTATAAAAGGCTATATCGCCAGAGTTTGAACTTCTATCACTTTGTGTTTTGAAATGTTTGGAAATAAAGAACGGTGTTTTTTATGCCACCTACATCTGAATCAATGGCTTGGAGACTGGTATATGGCAATCACAATTCAGCACACACAAGTATTAAGGGAAGAGAAATAGACACTTTCGAGCGACTTTGAGTTCAAACGTGACAAGCTCTCCCTGAAAATCACAGAGTTTGTCTTTAAATTATGTCTTCATGCGCACTTGATGTGGACAGTACATATTGAGATATATTACCCTTAGAATTGCCGAGGAGGGCGTAGAATTATAGCATCAATTGTAAAAACTATCGGATACTACCATAAATAAAGAGTTAAAGGTGCTTTTAAGGGAAGAGCATACTGATAAACTCATATCTGACATGCTGATATATAATTTATGGTTTACTTTCCACTAAATGTATACTCATATACACAAAACGCATGAATCTGTATGGCTCACGTCGTCAGCCAAACGATTCTCTGACAAGGGCCTTTGCTATATCCCTCGTATTCCGATGTCTTGCTTCCATCAATTTCAGAGGTTTCTGTATTGAAGCTGATCTGTCTCCTTGCTGAAAGTGTTTTTACTTCTAACATTTCCTTCATCCATGAAGTTAAACTTACATACACCGGTAAAGCAAACAAACAATGTTCTCTAATGACGGGTGAAAAGAGACCATGCTTTGGAGTTATAGTTATTTTACATCGTAACTTTTCACCATCTGCTGACAGTGAGTGAGTCCATTACCCTAACCACTGTGCAATGCTACATCCTAAATAATAATAGCAAATATATTCAGCATAGAACGGCTGCCAAATTTAAATACTATACAGATTAAGATTTTCGCAAAAAGGGTTCAATTCTAACTGTGAATATTTCTTTGTCTGTTAATTTCAAAGTGCCAAAATAATATTTCTTTGTTGATTTTCTTAAAAACGGTATACGAAGGCAATATTAAGTGATACGATATGTTTCCGGATGATTATATGAAATTAGATATTTAGCCACTTTATTGGTGAATCTACTTGAGGGTCTGACTCTATCAAAGCTGTTATAAACCTACTGCTCCGTTCACGGAGTCTCGGGATTTCATGGCCTTGGCTTTTTTACTCAGTGACAGCCACAGGACGAGATACATTCCTATGGCGCAGACCTTGAACAAAATCTCGAATGTCAACAGTTTCAATCGATAGTCGAAGAGGTCGTATATCCAACAGGTACTGAACATACTACATTCTGAAACTCCCCAGAACAAACACGCTGAGTCGATGATATAACCCATATAAAGAGGCGTAGGCATCCAACCTGAAAGAAAAAGTTGA
Source organism: Ptychodera flava (assembly GCA_001465055.1). Classification (NCBI taxonomy): domain Eukaryota; kingdom Metazoa; phylum Hemichordata; class Enteropneusta; family Ptychoderidae; genus Ptychodera; species Ptychodera flava. Next base: position 19,986 of record LD347545.1, read on the forward strand.
CAGAAAACGAAAGTTTCAGATGGGTTCATGTGTTTATGTTGGTCTGTTCTGCTTTCCTTCATTTCTGAAGATCCTTAATTTGTTCTATTTTTCGGTCGATACTCTTGCCAAAATAAAAACTCGTCCCTGTTTAATATTCGGTTTTCACAAAGTTAATACATTTAGCTAATAACATGTCTTCAAGCTTCATCTGTGTTCCATTACCGTAAAGCATGCACAAAAGACATCATCTGGAAGTAAACAGTGTGGCTTTGTCTTTGCCAGTAGTCATCTGAAGTAAATGCAAAAGATATAAAAGCTTGAGAATGAATGATATTATTTGACATATACATACTACACATTAAATACCGCCGCTGTCGTGACTTAATGGAATATTACTCATTGATCTGACACGGTATGCTAATCCTCTGTGCTACTTTGATGCCAAGGTACATTCGAATTCCTTTCACAGAAAAAATTTGGGCTGATGTGCAGCACTGAATAAGATGTGACCCAATTGGGTAGCTGAATCTGACCAATTTAATGAAAACAATACAAATAGACTCCCTAAGTGGCTGTGAATAGTGAAAATGGACCAATCAGAGAAATACTTATTCAAGCTGCACATCAGCAGAAAAATTTCGTAAATGTCGCAGAATTGACTTACCGATTATTTGAGAAAAGAACTGTCGAATACCGACGGCGAAGGGTTTGTCCTCTGGAGCAACAGCGCTGAAGAATATAAATTTTATATAACGTCTTATAAATGGAAAGTGTACATTTATCACTACTGACACTAGTATCATAGACTATATGATCATATAGTAAAAGCGTGCATAGCTTTACTTGGCGAGCTTTCCTAAAGGATCTGCCGCGCATAGCAGATAAGTCTATATTTGAAGAGGCTACAAGTACATGCATATATAATTTATGAAATCTGTTCGAATAGAGAACCTCGCAAAAATTATCTGGTTGATTTTCAAAACTACTAAGTTTTATCGACCAAGTCGAAAGAGAGCACATGTAGCTGTTCAGCACTATTACCACCTCATGATGACATTGATCAGAAACAATAGCTGGTGCTAGATCTACTTACCACAAGGGCAGCACGATGAATGCAGTGACAGGTAACGCTGACAGGAAACTCGAGGCAGACGATATAACTGTGAATGTCTCTAACATTCTCTCACAGCTTTCTCTACAAATCCCACCTACAGCCTTTCTCTCATTGACAGTTTCTCCTTCGGTCCGATCTGCGTAGTCCACACAACTACAGGGGCTGAAGTTCTGCATTTGAAAAAGAGGAAATCGTTACCTTCATAGTCTATTTCAAATACAAATTTTCACTCAACTCACCATATCGCAATTGAGGTCTGCACATAGACACGGGTGAGAAGATACAAACACCTTGTACAATCACTTTGGTGCAGTGTCTCTGGTAAGTGACATCTACGAATATATCTTATTAAAGAGCGTTGTTGCTATGAAATTTGAACAAATGTTTATTAAGCCAATTTAAAGATGGTATTCGACCGCAAACGCTTTGCCACATTGGAGTGAGAATACTCGATGATTTGAAAATAGTGCTAGGATTAGTGTAATCTTTTTTAAGGTTATAAAGTGCATACCATATGGAAACGTGAAAGTTATCTTTCTTTCAAAGTCGAATATTTTAGACATTGGGTCACAATTAATCTTCACCAAAGAGTGCTCAATTTTAATATGGAACTAATATGACAAGGCTACATTTATCCATGCATTGCTTTCTCCTGAATAAACACATTGTGACGTAAAAGTTTGAAAGCTTTTATGCGGACGGACAACTCTGGTAAAAGCAAGAAATCAATGACGTGTGTATTTACGAAAAACTACTAGTACTTTTCTTATTCCCGTTAATTATTTTGACATGTCCCTGAGGAAAGTTCATCAACACGTCATTACAAATTAAGAGTATTGAAAATACGAATGGTGGCAGATGTAAACATGTATGTCTAGTGGATAGGTGATAATGTACAAGAAGAACGATTGAAACACACCAAGTTTAAGGTACTAACACTGTAACCTGTAAAGCCTGGGCCACAGAAAAAGAGAAACAAACAACAACGATTTCTAAAGGTACATATAATTGTTTTCATAAATTTGTCAACAATAAAAGCAATTGCAATTATTCTCTGTGAATTGAGATTCAGTTAATGCAATTATTATTCAGTTTATGTGTTTCGTTTCAAAACCATATCATTTGACGTTAACGGCCACCCGTACCTTTGTGGTTATTGCTTCAGTACATCCAGCCAAACAAGGAGAGTAATACGTCAGACGGTCACTGCCGCACACTGGATCGTACTCGGTGTCAGAACAACCACAGTTCAAATTGCATTGCGATGCAAATTGGGATGGACCAAAGTCGGTGATGAGGTTGTTTCTTAAACAGAGTTAACATTCATCAAAATTAGACAATATTTGACAAGTCAGCTGAATCTCTAAACAGTTTTAAACGGGCATATGCCAACCATGTCTTGGATGTTGTGTAATATTGTATCGTATTTCCTTTTACCTATTGTACTGCGAGTTATCTTTATCAGCCTTGTTCTGTTTTTGTCAATTTCAGTATTTTATTTCAATTTCGATTTAGATGTACTTCTAGAGATTTTTTGGCTCATTGAAAAACAGCTACTACTTTGTAGAAAGCTGATTGGATTCCGATAAAGAATAAAGAATAAAGGAAGCTCGTGGATAATTGTGCTATTCAGTGATATGAAATGATTTCCCACTCTCGATTGTTAGTGATATTATTATTGTAAATGATCTAGATGGACTTTATGTAACCAGCATTAATGTAGTTTTATGATAATCATGGCGTATAGGCAATTTTTACGATAGATATTTTTGAAGATACTAAGGAAAACATCTTAAGTATTACTTCAATATAATTGTTCATTATTACATATGTACCACAGTTTACTTGCATCATAGCGCGAATACTTCCTGTATTTGCATTGCAGTAATACAAAACACATTATAAAATTTATTTATGTTAATGAGTTTTCACTATTGTCCGAGCATTGTTTGTAAACACAAAAATTGTCATCTGCAAGACTTCGTTTCAGTTTGGTTTGTTGCAAATTATCAGTTAAAGCATAATGAATGGCATAACCGATAAACATTACGACAAACAAAATTGTATTTATTTATCTAAGTGTGAGGATGACTTTTGTTTCTCTGGAAAAGCAGTTTGTCGTCAGCAGAGCAAGATCGACATTAAAGGACGACGTTAGCCCAGCGGAGCCACTACCGGGTCCAAGTACATGTACTTTAAAGTCAGAACGATATGATAGAAATCAGACTGTCCAATGTAGCGAAGGTGAAGAGAAGTGTAAAATGATCTATAACTGACAGGATTTTCACTTTCTTGAAACTTTCGCAAAAGTTCAGGGAGAAAATCATATACTGCGAAGTGAATCCGAAAAATGACGTTACAAATTTTGTATAGGGTAAAGCCCGAGTACGAGGGTTTTATCCGACTTAAAAACTATCGCATCTAACTGATATATTTTCGTTTTCAATGTGTTTACGTCAACCGTCCCCTTTGTCAATGTAACATGTTTAGGATATGAATTAAAACTTTTATTTGTGAAATAGCCTTCCAATTTAATGGAACATCCTATAAATGCCCTGGGGCACATTAGTTTCTGTTTGTACCACCGCAGATTTTGTGTTGCAGCTGGTTTCCTCTGTGTTACCGAATTTGAATATTAGGGAAAAAACGTACCAGATGTCTACAGAATATGACATGTTCACTTTTGCTTGGACAGTACTTTACTACGGCGCTGTCATTCGTTTCTGGAATTTGGTGACCAGGGCTTTACGAGTAAATAAAACACCCTGAATTGAGCACTCTGATTGGTCAATCAACAGTAGATAGTTTTCAAGATTTCGATATAAGACTCTGCATGTTCTTCCCCTTTTTCAAAGTCCCGGCAAAACTGTACTTTCTCATCCCGTTATGTTGGATTGCTTTCTTCTTTTTTGATATATTTATACCTGGTAACTCGGAAAATACGGAATTATTCATTCGATCCGTCAGATTTTGAATAAAATCAGATATTTTCCCGTAAGGTTTTTACCACTATCAGAAGTTTTTATCTTTGATATGACTAGATAGAATGAGAGAGAGAGAGAGAGAGAGAGAGAGAGAGAGAGAGAGAGAGAGAGAGAGAGAGAGAGAGAGGAAAGCAATCGTAAATTATAATAAGTACCACGTTCACCCTTTCATTGAAAGCCTCGTTGACTTCTGAAATGTCTCTCACCTAAAAGATGAATTGGTAAAATCCGAGTATGGAGCCGACACCCCGACAAAAACGTCTTGGTCACAGGCTACGAACAGCAATGGGATTGGCAGTAACACATTGACCACACCAAGTACGACCAGAGCTTTTGCTGTCGACAATGGTGATAGTTTCTTGTAACGCATTACTACACCACCGAGAAGAACTCCAAACGATGTTGAAAGTACCAAAACAATACCTGAAAGGTCACAAAGAGTAAGGAATCATGTGATTATTAAGAAACATTATACTCATTCAGACAGGAGAGTGTTTGCGTTTATAACGAATTACCACCATTTGTGATTATATTACCATACCCTGTCAGTTGCATTTTTATTGGTCGAGCTGAAGCACGTAACTGACCACAAATTCACAGTAATGGTTTGTTTATGTGCCCGTAAATATCAGTTCAGGGCAGTTCAGTTCAGTTCAATAAGGGAATAGATATCATATCGGATAATGGCACATCCCTCAAAGTTTATGGTAAAGAGAAGAGATCTATTTTGAAGGCTAGGTCATTCAGTCGGATTAATAGAGCTTGATTAAGTCCCATTTTCGTCGGTGGTCGAATTGATACATGTAAAAGAAAATTATACTTCGAGAATAAAAGGGGGAGGGGATCAAATTAAAAGAGTGGTCAAATTTGTTGGGTCTTTATAGCTAGGACATAACGAAGCACTTTTTGGTGGTATGTTGCTAAATGACTTTTTTGGTGGTATGTTGCTAAATGACATGGCAAAGGTAAATTCTTTCACCTGCCATATTTGTAATAGTATCACAGGAGGTTCACAACGTTAGCCGTACGCAAGATTAGCTATCCCATCGCGTTCATGAGTTATTTACATAGTGTAATTGATCCAGTTTTCGAGCATTTACACTGATTTACATCTCTGCAGCTGCGCCTTCCTGAATGTTTGAAAGCTGTTTGAAACTGGCAACAACTGTTTCCCACAGACGCAAAACAATGGTCCGAACGGCCGATTTCCCAGTAAAATCTTCTATATTTCGTAACGCTATGTTTTACTGTATGGATGCTATGCAGTCGATGTGTTTGCATAAGTAGACGTGCTCGTTAAGACCTCTTTTGTTTGGTTGGAGCTCGTTTGGGGTGAGTTCCACGGAGCACCAACCTGAACTGTTACCCGTTGTTAGTCAAATTGCTTATGAATCTCTAATGATTTAGCCGGCCATTTATATCCCGCACCGGGTTTTACATAAGTGACCAAATAATAATATGTGATATATAATTTGTTTCTAAAGTTTCAGAAATATTGTACGACATTAATTTGTCATCTTTTATATTTTCAAGCCCTCTACAATCTGCTGATACAATATTTCAGTCCTGGAGATTTCAAAGTGACATATCTTTCATAATCCCTTTGATTCTTCAACCACACTTATTACATACTTGTGAATACTACCTCAATTGCTAATGTAAATACACTGCAACCCCTGCACATTTACAAACATTCTTGTACAAGCTTATAGCACTCCTTATAGCACTATAATATTCCTTCATGACCTTAAATGGCCGGCGATGACCTCTTAACCTTATTGTTTGGCGTGGTTTAATATTTAAATCGACAATCATGGCGACCGGCCACACACCATCAAATGGTTGGGAAGAACCTGCATACAAGAAACGAAGTATAGCTCCCTTTTACAGAGATCTTTACCTATTGTCAAAGGAAATCAATGACGGTAAGTGTTCTGGAATTTCTAGCTCATGAGAACATATGTATTTTGGGTGCGTTTGTCCAGGTAATAGGCCGGCAATATACGTATATTTGAATTAACATACATTTTCGCCTTATATTGTACATGTACTATAATAAAATTCAACAAAATGCGATTCAGTTCAGCTAGTATGTGGCCGAGGTATGATAACAATAAAGCGACCTTTGTTACTAACCATACAACTCACCTCAACATTTCAATATCTTAATTTCATAAGAGAAAACCTCGAAATATTACGAACAGAAACAGAACTAAGATTATTGGTGTGTGCAGGCTAAAATTTTGAGTAAGATTCATTTCGTTGCTGAACGCCATATTTGATTGTTGGTCATATCCTCAGTAAAGTGCACCTACACAAACTAAAGATTTGAATGAAGGAATCCGCATTTCATTTTTTCCATGTACTCAATATCAGGTGACAGCTAATACTAGTTTTCGTGAAATGAACATACATCAGGTGCAGCCAACGAAGCTCTTCGTGCAAAATACGTGTTCGCTTGCAGATTTTCAGCGTGCGCGCAAGTTTAGAAACTAATCAGCAGGCGATATTTCATAAATGAAATGTGCATATAGGGATATTGCAACTAATTAATGGGCAATGTGGAGAGGGCTGTGGGGAACCTCAACTGTTGTAGGGAGTGGGGCCCGAACAGACCACGGAAACTGGACGGCAGCGGGTGTCATAATTCAGTGGGAGGGCATGCACATAATAGTGGGAGGGGAGATAAGAAAAGCTTCATTTTCCCTCCAAATTTTAAGGTCAAGATTAAAATATTTAAAATCAGTATATTAGTCTTCAGTGCATGTTTTGTAACGATTTTGACCTAATTTACCGGTTTGCTGCACCTGATACATACACATAGGATACTCGCTACAACTAACCTGACTTAGGACAACTGACACGTCACGTGACATGATAGCAAGCACGTGACGTCATCAGTACTGCATGAAAATACCCGATTAATCTCGAAAGAGTCCGGCGTAAACAATTGTGCCACACCTGCTATCGCTTGATTGAAACAAGATCCAGTCCTGGAGGGGACCATATCTGTAGCCACGATATCTTCGTGCTGACTGTGCTACACTGCATTTTATTGCAACGTTAAGGCCGTCGACCATAATAAAAGCTGCCGAGCTAGAAACGCAATTCCTTAGTT
>LD347545.1:34476-61429 GCA_001465055.1 Ptychodera flava
TTTTTTTTTTTTGGTAACCTCGTTTTCGTTTTTTTTTTGTAACCTCGTTTTGGTTTCTTTTCAGCCTCAACGCCCGCGCGATCTTGGTCGACTTTTCAGTTGTGATTATCTTTCTTTTTTTAGTCAGACCTGATGGTGGTTCGCTTTGTTTTTTTGTAGTAGTGAAAGTACTATTTTTGGGTTTGTTTTTAAGCATTTCAAGATATGTGTGCTTGATTTTTTTTTTTGCTTTTTTCCCTTATAATCAGCATTATTGCACCTTTATATCAAATGCACGTGTATGTACGTCAATAAGTATGGGATTGTGGTATTTTCAAATTTTTGCAAACAGTTTATCTTCTCATTACGGTTTAAAGGGTATTTTACAATTAGTATTACATAACATTCTCCCTTTTTTTGCAATAATACTGTTCTCGTTTATTTTCTTCCGTAATTCCATCGAATTTTTATTTCAGTCGAGAACGACGGTTGCACGTCATCTTTATCTGTACAGACACATTCAAATATTTAATGACACATATTTTCAAATGAATGTTATTTTTGAGAAAAAGTACATTAATAAAATACAATGATATGGACGAAAGAAATTTTTTCTTTATCATTCATACACGTTTAAGACTTTATTTAGAAAGAAAATTTGACAGTTTATTTTTACTCTATGACGATAAATATTTTTGAAACATTTGGCGCGCCGTAATCATCACTTGTCGGACGATTTTTCAGACCATCACCAGAAAACCAAGGTAACGTATTCGACACATTTATTAATATGCAAAACTATGCAAACTATATTTTTACTTATCATCATGACTTGGTTGACAAAAATGGATTTGCTTTCTGTTGACATCTTTGTTATTGTGATCGTGCATGAAGGTCTGCATCTACAATAAAAAGATGGTCTTAGGGCGCTGAGTTTTATTGTTCAACTTTGTTCAAAAACTTGAAAAATAAATCGAGCATCGAGATTTGCAAATTTAAATCGCGTCGCGTCGTTAAAGGATTTTAGTTATTTACATTTTGTTGGATGATATGTAATTAGTCAATTTAAAGGTGGGACGTATTTAATATTAAAATATGAGATACACTTATATTACCGACTTTATTAATCGATCATGATTGTGAATCAAGATTATGACAATTTTGTAAACTGCAATCTGAAAACCAACAATTAAAATCGATCGTCAAAATTTGTATTCGCAAATTGAAATCTTGATTTAATTATTTATATATATCCTCAGAATGGACAGTGACAAGTAATTTTATCAATTTATAAATTTTAAGGTCTGAAGATGAGACATACTAAATGTAAAAATATGGCGATAGTAATCATATTACCGACTTTGTTAAATCCATAACGACTGTGGAAATTCTGTATGAACTGTACGATCTTGAAAGGGGGAAGTCGAAAAACAGCAATTGAACGAGAAAATCTGGCCTGCTTTAAAAATATATTCAAAATACGTATGTTGCTTATTCAAAGTATTACGTGGCCAGCGTATGGTTTTGTTGCAGCTAGTATTCTTCTCATGAGGAGGTCGAAAATCAAATCGCTAGCAATAGCAACAAATAACGACCAGTAATAAGCTGTAATCAGCGATACCGAGCTAGGACTAGATCAAACGAGCCAAGAACGAGCAAACCAAATCATGATTTGACCATGCATCACGCCCTCTACGACATGTTTGGTAATTATCTAGAAACCTCTGCAGCAGTGCTCATAGAGTAAACATCTGGAGTACGAAATTGGAAGTGGATGGATACTTTTCGAATAATAAGGAATATTCACAATCGTTTTATTTTAACATTACACTAAGGCTGCGATCACAAAAAGCGGGGGTGGTGGGCTTGGAGAAATTCAGGAAAGGATTCGAAAACATTTTGGGTGGTAGAAGGGGACTTGAAAGTTTTGCTCTGCCTATAGGAGGCACCTGGAAATTTTCAAATTTAACGAAATATTTTCTGTTTCACCAAATTTGCATTTTAAATCCAAAATTTAACAGATAAAGAATTTTATTTAATGAAATGTTTAAACCTTCCAGTATTGTCAATTTTGTAACACTCTTGTAAGGTTGTACATGGCTGTAAAATGTTTCTTCGGTAGGTCCACTTACTCAGTTTTTTCACTTGGCAAAATGTAGCCAGAAAATTCATCGAAGGCCAAGGCGCATTGTTTTAGTAATGTTGACGCTGATTGATGTTTTGAGGCCGCATAAAATCATTCTTTGAGTTGCAGTTTTGGTATTTGAAGTTAGCGGCGCCACTAAAAAGTTATGTTGTAGACCGGTGGTGTTTTTTTCGAATCTTTCGTCGGAAACCTTTTTGTTTTCTACCTGCGCTTTTTCAATAGGGAACGAGGTGTGGCTGAGGGATCTCCAGCGGCTTTCCATATGCCAGCCTTGTGAAACAGACATGTTTTCGACCGTTGTCCGGCCTGCGAGAAAACAAATTTAAAGTTTAACGTATAAAGTTACTTTCCTGACCATCCATATTAGTGAACGGAAATATCCTTTTTTTAATCCATAGGATTAAAGCATTAGGGAGAGTTACATATAGGAAAGACTTGTGTTGAGTGGCACTTTGTGCCGCATTACAACCCATCGCTTTGTTGAAAATGTTCAGTCAACATAAGAGCAAAGACGCATGAAATTCTTGATCGCTCCGGGAGATTAAACTCATACATCATCTATAACGAGTGTCATTCGATTGAATGGTCCATCCTCTTTGATCAAAAATCTTTTCCCCGTAAATTATTGGAAAACAAACCGTATTCTTAAAATTGTTGATTCAGGCATAACTTTGTTCAGGTTGAAATGTAACTGCACATGTCACTTTCCACAGTCATTTGTTATCAAACATCAATGAAGATGAACAATGTTGACTTGAATGTCGCGATACACATACATTACTTTGAAATGTTACACTAACTTTCCATTTCTTACGGGGATTTGTTCTTCTAATCAAAGAGGGATTCAAGATAGGCAAGGCAATTAAATACAACCTTCACCTTTAACCCAAACGAGTACTCCATTCTATGAAAGTCAGAGTATACGTGATACACAACAAACTAATTTGCTGCACCAGCCTATGGTAAGATATATTCGCAGCGGAGAAAGCTGGTTGAGGTAGCTCACAATTATCAGGCCAGCTGAGTAGTATTTAATTCGGGCTTTCAAAAACAAACGTCTCTTCAAATCTTTGAGAGTTCCCGCCAAATATTGCCCACTTGAGCTCCGTGTGTTACCTACGCCCGTCACAATATGAAGATTGACAATCAAGCTCATATTCGTCATTATACAGTAAAAGGTAGTGGTGGTAACACTGCACCTAAGCATGATATCCTTGTATTGGCTGCACAAATGGTTGGGGAAATAACACTCTGTCTGATGAAATAAGCCCTGTACGTAAACGAAAGCCTGAGTTTCCTCACTTCAGTGTCGTTCAGCCTTTTTACGTCGTTCATTAACATACAATTATGAGGGAATATGACGATAAATGGCTGGTTAAAAGTTGTGACTCTTTCCCATCTTGCACAGGCATCTAGGTATTGGCCGATTTATCACAGATGCCACTGTCTAACAATCAGATTAGTACAGTTTAACGTTTGAAATTGACGGCAGCATATTTCCACTCTCTAACATATGAAGTCCATATATTATAACAAAGATACGTCCCGCTCACGTGTTTGTGGCCTAAATCTGCCTGTTTGTGCTAACTACAGGTGCACATGGTCAGGTATAGGGTACGAATATACATGGGTCTCATTTTTACTATTTCAAAACTTTTTCCTGATTAAGGCATTACTTTAATTTTTAATTTTTTACAGGGATTGTCTCCAATCCCATGAGAAGTAGCGATGAAGATGCACAAGATGACATACAGCAAATACAACGTCCATTATCCAATGAAAGCCAGAATGATTCATTCAATAAAACCCTTTTTAAATTATCGGAAGACATTACTGATGGTAAGTTAATGTACATAGTAGTGTTATTGAGAGATACAGTAGGGCCAGCAGCGGTCGCTCCAGTCACTGGCTAGTCAATTTATTCGACATCGAAAATAAATGTGTACGAAAACCATTATCAAGTCTCTTCCACGTTCCACCATAACTTTTCGGCGCGGGATTTCAATGAGAGATTGTAATTTGAGCTTTTACATCAATGACTTGCTACAAATATTAGTAGAAAATTGGCAAAGTGAACATAAATAATTTGTTATCGTATGCTTCGTTTGATATTGCAAACATTCTCTTAGGAAATAGCGAGTTAGGATCAAGGACGGGTACTACAATCAATATCTACAGTTGCACTCTGTCGTCGTCGAGATATTCATAAACCATACTAGGTCATCAAATGTCCAAGCGCACATTTGTGAAAAATTCCGGAAATGCATCGTAGTTTTTACCTGCTCAAAACATTTTAAATTGCATCAATGAAATAGTAAATTTTGTCCAGGCAATCTGTATAATATAAGAAAATTAAAATTTAACTTGAAAGAATCAATAATAATATAGAATATTATGAACAACGTGTCGTGTTCGCACAGCTAATACTTCGTTTCTCGACATGCGCAGTGGACGGCCAATAAAATGAAACATGCAAATGAATATTATCCCAGATTAAATAGCTATTGTCCCTGTAAACGGGTCAGCACATTGATAATTTAGTTTTTGTTATAGTAAAGCTGCAATACTTACTTGACTGCAAACCTCGAACAAGGTATTTGCAGTTAATTGTTTTAACCATGGAGTCTACTGTTCATTCCTTGCTGAGGGCAAGTGACTATCCCTGGTACAAAGCTTTAACGTTTTGTCTCCTTTCCTCAACAGAAAAGTTCATGGACTTAAAACGTCGCTGTACGGGGAAGTTAGCTGCACGAGAACTTCAGTCTCTGAAACATCCCTATGATTTATTCCATACATTACATAAAAAAGGTTTAATTCATGAAACGAACACGACTATGGTAGAGACTCTGTTGAGTGACATTGGCCTAAATGCTATGGTGGGAAAATATTTGCAACCTTCAGCGATTCAAGGTAATTTAACGTTGGACGTGTACGTGCTGTTGATGACTCATACATTTGTACGACCGCTGTTATGATAACCTTTGTCTTTTTAATTGTATACGTACCTAGAATAACTTTTGAGTGTTTTTCAGTCTCTGAAGCATGTGATGACAACCGAAATAGCTGGTGTTTCAAAACAAAATTAGTGGAAGCAACTCATAAAAAGTAACAGCTATGCACTTTCAATGACACACGGAGAAAACCCTGAAGTGATGAACATTGATGTCAAAACAATTTGTATGTCATTTTAGGTACCTTAAAATGGTATGATATTGCAGAATTTTATGTTACTTTGTTTTTGTTTGCTTACTTTGAGTATATGTAATCACAGGGACCTGACATTGGTTTAGGCCGCGTTCACAAATAACGGTGGGGGGTCGCGATTGAAATCCTATTTATTTTCAGATCCCCCCTCAGTACACTCAAAATTTTTCAAGTCCCCCCAATCATCATATAGCTGCATACTTATTAGGGATGCATGCAAAGAAAAAATAAACATGTATTTGGGAGTTCTACTCGTAGATGTTCGACACTGCCTGTTATTAGCAGTTTGTAGAGCCATATTTCTATAAGGCAAATTCTTAAATTGATTCATTTTTAAATGCATCAGTGAATGTTTTGGATTCAGGCTAAGCCGACTTGAACTCTGGCCAGATCAATGGCACCTGCTGAAAAGCACACAAAATGACAATCACGAGAGAGTATGCAAATTGTGAATTCCTGGCTACATTTTGCCAAATTGTGAAAAACTGATCACAGTGACCTTACAAAAAAAATATTTTTTTCAAAAGTACATGTATGACTTCGATGTTGCTCTACATTGAGAATACTGGAAGGTTAAAGTATTCCATAACGGTTTAATCTCAAAAATTTTCGGTGTAATAATGGCAAATTTGGTAGAACATACATAATTTCATTAAGTCATACATTTTTTAAGGTTGAAATTAGAGTCTTTACTGTTTAAAGTTTTACTTTTGTGTTATTTTACGATGAGAACGTGAAAATTTAGAATATCAACTTGACCTCCCTCCCGTCATTTTCTCTTTAAATGCCAGAATACAAAAATACGTGATAACTTTCAAAATTCTTGGTCTTCCATATCATGTGTTGCTGTCTGGTTTGATATTATGTACAAGTATATTTCACTGTCATGAGCTTCATTTGACACAAACTCTTCTTCAACTACATCATAGTTAGAGCTATCTCTGTCACTGCCGATATGCATTGAGAGTGACACTGCAGTAGCAAGGCAGTACCTGTATTAACTTTGATTATTTTGACAATTTTTTGTTCAGTTTATACAACTATGGTCTTGTTCTACTCTCTACAGCATGTTGAACTGTCCAGTATTCAGCTCGCCAACAGCCTGTGTATGTGTACTGTGCATTTGTATCATTGACAAATGGCTTTCATTCTGGACTCTAATTCAATTATCATCCAATACATATTTATATACGACTTTTGTCGACAAACTGAATAATATATATTTCAGCATACTGTAGTCTGTAGGGAGACAGCAAGAAACTGCATTTGATATATTGCATAGAAATAATTAAAACATTATCAATAGCTGCAGTAGTTTCTTCCACGTTACTGGCTCACTTGTTTGTTTTTATTACGAAAAATCCAACATGTTTAGATTTTTCGAGATAAAAAGTCATGAAACGTGACAAAATTGTTCTACATGTTGTTTGATAAGTAACATTGGAACAATGGAATTACCCAACAAACATTGGCATTGGAAAATATACAGGTAAACGGGAACCAAAAAATTAAGTCCCCTCCATTACCCCAAAACTTTCGAATCCCCCTGAATCCCTCAGCCCCTCGCCGTTTGTTTGTGAACGCAGCCTTAACAGGTTTTAAATCATTACTGCTGATGACGATGACGATGACGATGCTGATGATTATCTTTTATTTCAGGTCGATGACCCATACAATAAAAATATACAACTCAGATTAAAACTAATATTTGCTGTGTATTTACTTTCCTTCGTTCACAGCTCATTCACTCCCGCAACTCACTTACATTTTTTCTTTCATTTTCTGACATTGGCATCCGCACCAAACCCTAAGGCGTTTATAAATCGAATGACTAGTCTTTTTTAAAAAGATTCCGTTTCCCTAATTGTCACAAAAATGTGCTTATTACATGGCTCTCTCTCTCACTCTCACTCTCTCTCTCTCTAATTATTTATCTACATCTGAATCAGTAGAATTCATTTTGCAAAATCCATTTCTATATTCAATCATCGTGCCTATAAATTGTAGTTATACATTTAAATTGTTTTGTTTGAATATTTTTGACTCTCACAGGAGTTTCAGCTGATCCAAGAGCAACTCAACCAGGGCAAGGTCATCCTGCAGCAAAATTCACCCCAGCCAGTTCTGAAAATCAGAGCGATTCGGCCCAACAAATTACAGATGGTAAGACTACTGAACATAGTAAAAGTCATGATACTTTGGCATTCTGTTACTTCCAGCAACGGTGTTTGTCACCACATAGGTTGGTGAACAGTATTTGCACAAATGACTGATGATCATATATGGTGGGTATGTTAACTTGTTGTTGTTTTAGAGAGTGGCGCTGATACTCATAAAAAGGGTAATTTTATTGCTTGATATGATATGAAAATTTTACACGGGGTCCAGACACTTCGCACCAAATCAGGTCCTCCAACACAACTTCGTCCAAAAACCATTCCATAGCAAAACCACCTCGTCCAAAAACTACCAAGTCCAATTCCACTTCGCATCAAGTACCACCTCGTACTAAAACCACTTCGCCCAAAGAATAGTACCACCCTAATACTACCAACTCGTCCTGAACAACGACTCACAGTTTTACCTGTAACTTGGAAGCGTTACTGTGTCAGAGCATTTTGGCTACCACAAACCATTTATTCTTACATAAAACCATGAACGGTAGAATTGGCAAAAAGATACACGCAAACTACTAAAAGCTACAACTGGGGCGCCTTGGGAGGAATCGCGCAATGTCATTTTCCGAAATTTGTACTTTTTCAAGACTTTTGGTCCTTGGATGATATGATTGACGATAAAAACATTGATAGCTTTATGCCTACTCCATGTTCATGTTCGATGAACTGTTGACTTAATCGAATAGATTCACGAACCATATTCCTACGCTTGAAACATTTCTGAGCTCTCTGTCTGAAGTATTACAAATAAGAATACATTTTATTCACGAAGAAATAAACTGGTGAAAATGACAGGAATGACATTCGTGAACGAGATCTATTATGTAATGTAACTGCGCAAAACTACAAAACACTCGGTGTGTAGAGCATCAGCCCTTCTTTACGACGACTCACCCTAGTATGTATATATAAAAGTTTACAGATGGGAAAGAAAACCTTTTGTATTATGTAATGCAGGTCGGACATCGCCGCGCGGAATGGATTCAGGGCACAGCGTGTGCTTATTGGTTTCACATAATTGATGGAACACGGAACACGATTGGAACTAGTTTGGGATAATTGGATTTTCATATTTTCCAAATTTCTCAAAAGTGTTAGGTGCCATATAGTTGAATATTGCAATATCGCATATTACTCATAAAAACAAGTGTGTAATAAAAAAAGAAAGTCAGATGAGATAACATTTGTCGATAAAATCGACATTACTTCACCATCCAATTATCCCAAATTAGTTCCAATCGTGTTACGGATAATAATTATCAGCATCCTTATAGATCAAAATACATTCCAAAATTTCAGTAAAAAAGGACAGTGTTTTTTGCCCTCCGCCTCTGGAGTCATCTGGAGTCATGTAGCTTTCTAGCCTTATTGTCTAGTGTGAGTGTTATGTCGCGTTGAGTTCTGCTTAATTTTAATCATACAGAGTTTCTGATATAAAAACAAGGAAACCATGCAAATTCAGATTTCAGATATTTTGGCAGATATTGTGGATTTCTTATGGTGATAAACTATTCACCTCTGTACCCCAAGGTCTTTGTCAGTCGCTGGCTTCTGTAGTACGCCTATGTATCAGACGGTCAGACAAAGTGTAGTACTGAGGACGACATTTGCATAAGAATTGGTTGCTTTGCCAGTACGAACAGCCGAGTGAGATACAAAAGAACGTTCTCATCAACCGGTATTTAGGTCTCATTAGCAAGCCTACAATCAATAAGCTGTGCAGGAGAAATTCACAATATCTCTATTTTCTGAAAACGATGTTCCATTGACGCAATTCAACTAAATAGATGTCTTTCTGTGAAATAAAATAAGAGACCGTACATCATTTCCCATTTCAGTGGTTAGACTTTTATACTAAATCACATTAAATCACTAAACATTATATAAAATCCAGCGCGAAAAATGAAAGCACCCTGCATATAAGCATCCTGTTTCTGTTTCAAAATTCTGAAGGATAATTTTTGAATTAAAATTACCGTCTGATTTTAGGCAGTAGTTTCCCAGTCCTTTAATAAACATCACCACTTTTATTAATGAATCATGATATAATTATTTTTGAGGAAACGAACTCTTGGTTGCTAATTGTTAAGAAGACTTTAATGTGTTATATAGAGATGCAATTGGATGGTTGGAGCCTATCTACATGCAATCATCACTGAGAGCTTTGACCTAAATTTTATATTAATTATTTTTGTCTGTTTTGTCTTGAACAGGGCCTTTATGGGACAAGACAGAAACTCTACGTAAATACCTAAAGGACAAGTACAAACGTCACTACTCTAAACTCCTACCAATTCCTTGGAATGATGACATTCATCTCGATCTACATGATGTGTACACAACGCTGGAAGTGAAAAAAGTAAAGGGAGACCGAGTGACTCTTAAAGAGGGCGCAGCATTAGAAAATCTTCACGACATGTTTAACTCATCAGATACCAGGCGTATAAGAATAGAGGGCGCACCAGCTATGGGAAAGTCAACTCTCTGTAGAAAGTTAGCTTACGATTGGTCTTGTGGTGAGTTACAGCAGTACACCCTGCTTTTCTTTCTGGAAATGAGACACATAGCGAAAACCAATATGATCGACGAAATATTAAACCAGCTCATACCAGATGACTACGAACTTTTAAAAGAAGAGGTTTCAGAAGTATTTTCAAAGAACATTAAATGTGTATTATTTTTATGTGATGGTTTAGATGAACCTGATGAATGTCAGGTGGTAAGTTCTGAAATTCCTGAGCTTATTTCGGAGGCTCTGTATTCTTGGTGTACAGTTGTCATAACAACAAGACCACAGCTTTGCAACAAGTACTTGAACAGATGTGATTTGTATTTACAGGTAAAGGGGTTTACATCAAAACGTACAAATGAGTACATTTTGAAGTATTTCAAGGATGATACTGAAATAGGTAATTCACTGATCCAACAAATAAAGGATCAGACAGAAACTAAGAAACTAATGACAGGTCTTTTGAGGAACCCATTACATGTTTCATTTCTGTGCATATTGTGGGAATATCACAAAGAAAAAAGCTATTATTTCCCAGAGACACTGACCAAATTATACTCTGAAATATTAGAATGTATCCTAAAAAGATATTGTGTGAAAAATAACATTAAATTGGAAAATGATGAGGTACCAAAAACTGTACTTTGTAATAGGGACACACTAGCCTCAGATTCCCATAAGGTCTACAGAAAGAACAAAATAAATTTTGAAAGGTCAGAGATTTCCTCTGAAGCAACTCTTAATTTTGGATTATTAGTGAAAGATCTTGGGCATGCTCTGAGAAAATCTGAACAAATTTACTTTTTCTATCACATGACATGGCTTGAATACTTCACAGCGTTACATGTAACGTCACAGCATAAATCAAACGATACCACAATGATTAAAAAATTTCTGGAGCATCCACGCAAAAACTTTCAAATTTTGAAATTCATTGCCGGCATCGTTGCAAAGCAGGAAGGCGATTTGTTTTTCACGGAACTAAATAATAAATTGCAGGACATGCATAGAAATCTGCAGCCTATTTATACTTACTGTAAGAAACTGAGAAAAGCATCTAGATCTCTTCCAAACATTTATGGTGACTTTATAAAATGTTTGTTGGAATCAAAGTGTTCTGATGCATTTATTACCTGCTTTGATGTATTAAGAAAAGGAACAATTGTTTACAGCCATCAAAAGAATAAGCGAGATAATATTGATCATTTAGATCACTTTTCATTGAATATTGAATGCACAAATTTAATCAAATTAGATAAAGAATGCTGCAGCTTTCAAAATTTTCTGCATATGTTGGAACTCATCAGTAAAAGCAGTATCACTCTTGACAATCTGTGTGTGCTAGGATTTGAAGAAAAAAAGATCAATAGATGTTTAGAAATCTTAAAAAGAAATCCTATTCCTGTGAACTCTCTCACTATTTATTCAGAAACAAAATGGACACTGACAGACACTGATAATTTGGCTGCAACAGTAAATATTTTCAGGGGAGAAAGTATAACTTTATCATTAAAAGTTGATGCAGCAAATGGTGGAAATAACTCCGGGTTAAAAAATGTGATTGAAAGAATTAAAGAAAACACAACAGTGAAATGTTTCAGATTTAAATCAGATCAATGGAATGACATACTGCAGACAATGACACACAATGGTACACAAGAAATTGTTTGCACTGTGCCCTATTACTCTTATTTGACAGATGCATCAGTCAATGCTTTATGCTCCTTCCTTGAAAACTGTGATTTTACAGAGTCATTAAAATTGTATATGAGTTATTTGAAAAGATCAGATTTAATTCTGAAAATTAAAACAGCATTGATGAAAATAAGCCCTAGCTTAAAATCACTGCACTTTGTGATTCATCATAATGAATTGCACTTTCCGTATCCTTATCATGAATTGTACAATGCTTTGTCAGATAACATGACATTGAATGATATAGGTATGAATATCAGCAGTGGAACAGATACTGAATCAGTTTGCAGTGTTATAACAAAGAACAAGTATGCCAAGTCAATGACAATTTATGGCTACTACTACTGCTTCTACTACTACTATTACTGTGATTTTACTGATCAGAAGTTTCAGAGCATAGTAGCAGCTCTGAGGGAAAACAAGGTTCTGAAACACTTTAAGATTGAAATCCTGTATGATTATGATGATGATGATGATTATGATGATGATGTTGCATTGAGTGCTATGAACAATGTACTAATACCTGTCAGCAAAGCAATAGAAACAAATCAGGTTACTCTGGATTCAATCACACTAAGGGCATTCATTAAGCAAAACAGCTCTGAATGTACTGAATTACAGTCAATAGTATCAGAGCAGGAAAAGCAAGACAATTGGTATCATCACGTTTATCAATCAGTTGATTCAGAGTATCACTATCATCTCATACGCTACACCTCTGAGCATCCTTCTAATGCCATGTAAATACAGTACAGTACAAAGTTTTCATTTGTGTCGGACAGAATGCCAGGTGTAGAATATACCCGAAGGTATGTCATGTTCATAATTATTTTATTATTGTACTTCTATTATTATTATTTTTTCAACTTCTGATGCAATCAATTTTCTGTACATAAAATATTGGATGTAAAATATATAGTATTATATGTTAAACATTCTCTATTTTGAACATAGAGGAAAAGTAAAAATAGTCACAATGCAGTGAATTAAGTCCACAATCATTAAGAGTATATTTTGTCTACCTACGTTGTTTTAATGTATGCACAGGCAGTGACTGTCCATGGAGCAATTGTAAATTGCTAAAAAGAGGCAGTTGGAACTTTGCCCTTCACCCATGATGCACTGGGGTTGGAGGCACAAAGTGCAGCCATAGATCAATGATGATAGAATTGTTGAGGCCGAATAAATTCAGGTATTTTTTATTTTGTATGAGTACTTTTCCTGTTTAGATCATGATTGTCATATTCACTGCCATAGTCAATGACATTGATGCAAGGGTACGGAAATGTTACATTAACTCTTCTAATGACATCAATCCTACTGGGTTTCCTATAGCTAAGGGACTGCAGGTATCTGCCGTGAATGAAAGACAATCACATCTGTTTGTATGCAGTAAAAAACCTAAAACTTTACAGTGAGTGGGAATTTCAAGTTGCCATGCTTGAATGTCTTGCATATCTGAGTAATGGATGGAAATACGATGGTTTCAACCGGACTCGAACCCACAACGCACGGCACCCAATCACCTAGCACAGAGGACAACAAACAAACCGCTCGACTAATTCCCCAATCTCAATAAATATTGGTTCAATAACCGAGCTAAGGATGTTACAATTTTGACTACGCCCTCTCCACTCGCCGTAGAGTTCGTGAAGCACTCAAACATATGTGTATGCGATGGAAAGTAAATATGGTATTTTGATGTATGACTGATCTACAAAATTGAATGACATTAAAATGTTGCAAAAATCGTGAAAACTAACATCTTGATATATCAATCTTACAGCGAACAAATTCCACTCATGTGACAAGATCTGTTTAGTTCCTGCCTGTATTGTTAATTACATCAGAAAAACAGAACACTGAGTGCTTTAACACTGGTCTGTACCAGTATAGTATTGTAAAGATGTATGTGTGTACAATGATGCCTTCACTGAGAGATGTTACAGAGTCTAAATTTCATGCTACTATCAGTGCCTTGACAGGACACCGGCCTTTGCACATACGCATATAGCAGGGTCTGAAATTTGTGAGTTACGTGTCTTTACATGTGTGTACTCCCAGATGACAGTGATGTTATTTCTGAAATTACTACAATTTCTATACCTTATAAATGGAGAACTCTGTATCAGGCATTACAATTCAACACTGGGTACACGCATGCCTCTATAGTCTTGTTTTACAACTATGGCCACAGCAATTAACGTTCAGTAAATTCTCAATTTGATTCTGCATATTGTATGTCCTCATTGACACAATACATACTCCAAAACTGTGCTGATGATTTTTAAATTCACAGGTTTCTGGTCACCCTTAGTAACACAATAACAGGTGTCAGGATCAGGATCTCATCAGCAACATGATGCAATTCACTAACCTTAATATTTGACCTTGTTGAATGTGGTACACGGTGAGGTGGACAAACAGACTCGGCTGAAGCTAGCAGCCAAAACCTAGCAGCCAAAACTATGGTGTGGAAGCTAGCAGCCAAAATTTGCAGGCCACTTCCCTCCTATATTTTGAAGTCATGTGAACATCAATCAAACGTACAAGGTTTTTTTACATGTATCAACACATTTACTACAACACATTTACACATCATTTACTAATTCATTTCTTTATATAAACTAATTAGCACCTATCCCAGCTAGCCAATGGCTATACGGCACAATGCATTGCCTGCTGTAATGAAAGAAAGAGTATGCATCAATTTCACCCAGCATGTCTTACACATATGCATCCATACTAACAAACTACACGTGTCTCATTTCTTAATTAATTTCTTTGCATAACTTATCGCCATTATAATAAGCATCTATATGCTAGCCAACAGCCGTAAAGCACAATGCATTGCTTGCAGTAATAAAAGAAGGAGTGTGCATCCATTTCACATAGTATGTCTTACACATATACATCCGTACTAACAAACCACTATATACATCCATAGTAACAAAGCACACTTGTCCCACTTCTTAATTATTTTCTTTGCATAAATTATCTCTATTATTATGAGCATGTGCATGCTGGCTAATTGCTGTAGAAGTGAATGCATGGTCTGTTGGAACGAAAGAAAGAGTGTGCATCCATTTCACCTGCCCTGTTTTCTGCACATACATCAATACTTACAGACTACATATACCTTAACTCTTAATTAATTTTTTGCATAAATTATCATTATTGTAATTTTCATCTGTATGCTGGCTTGAAACAGAATGCACGGTCTGCTGGAATGAAAAAAAGAGTGTGCATCCATTTCACCTACCAAGTCTTATTCATATACATCTATACTAACAGACTACTCTTCTTCCATTTCTTAAATAATTTCTTTGCATAAATTATCTCTATTATAATTTGGACGTATATGCTAGTTTATGGTTGTTGAACAGAGTGCATAGTCTGCTGGTATGGCATGTGAAGTTTGTGAGTATAGATCTAAAGACACAGGACAGGCTTAGTGAAAAGGATGCACACTCTATCTTTCCAGTAGACACTGCATTCTGCTGTATAGCCATAGGCTAGCAATTATGTGGTAATTAAAATGGAGATTATTTATGCAAAGAAATTAATTAAGAAATGAGACAAGTCTTATTTGTTAGTATGGATGTATATCTGTAAGACATGGTAGGTGAAATGGATGCACACTCTTTCTTTCATTCCTGCAGACAATGCATTCTCTTGTATCCACAGGCCAGCATATAGGTGATAATTAAATAAGAGATAATTTATGCAAGGGAAATAATTAAGAAATGAGATAAGTCTTAGTTCTTAATATGGATGTATGTGTGTAAGACAGCCTAGGTGAAATAGATGAACACTCTTTCTTTGATTCCAGCAGACAAAACATTCTGTTGTATGGCCATAGGCTGGCATATAGGTGATTATTAAAACAGAGATAATTTATGCAAAGAAATTAATTAAGAAATGAGACAAGTGTAGTTTGTTAGTACTGACCTATATGCTTTGGAGAGGGAAGATGAAATTGGTGCACACTCTTATTAAATTCTGATCAAGCATACAGTATCCTTTTCTGGGATGGCAATAGCTCTTGTGCACTGATTGGTGCTGTTTAATTTATATAATTTATGCAAAAAATGATTAGTAAATGATGTGGTTGTATTTGTGAATGCTCAAAGAACATTGTTCATTAGATCGATGTGCACTTGCCTTCAAAATGTAAGAGGAAAGTGGTGCTTAAGTTTTGGCTGCTAGCTTCCACACCATAGTTTTGGCTGCTAAGGTTTTGGCTGCTAGCTTCAGCCGAGTGACAAACAGCTTCTTTCTGACCTCCCATTCAAACACACACCGGTGACAAATTTAAAACGTTGGACTCAAAGATATGTTTGGAAGTTTTTTGCGCTGCGACGAGAATCCATCTGCACCACGTGTTTTACTGTATATTTTTGCACTGATTGGAGTATGGGTTTACGTGAGGACAGCTCGACAGAAAAAGGTTTTCCGGTTTGTTTGACAGTAGATATTTCTTTTCTCCACGGTGAAACTGTCAACATTTCAATGTTAATGTCTCTATCTTCGTTGTCTATTTTACTTTTTATAAGTAATCAGTCGAACTCGTCCTGCGTTTTCTGACACAATAATTTGTATTACTTCATTTGTGCTGTCAGGATAATTCATCGACTGATGACAATATTCGTTCATATTCCGTGCATGTACAAAATAAACCGCAAACTTTTCTTCTTTCTTTCATTTATTTTAAAGGAAAACAAGGATGGTGATCAATAAACAAAAGTGAAAAACTAACTCAAGGCACAAATTAACTTTTCTTATCAGCACCGCTGCGGTGCGAGTAACACCTTCAAATGTAAAGTATGTGTGCATTTTAGTTTTTTGAAAGGTAATGGCAAGGATAAGCTTACGACCCAATAACTGATGTCCTCGTTCAAAACTGAATTGTGGTAAGTCACTTGCAAGGAGAATGGTGTGGAAACAAATTTTAAGATATTGTTGTTCTGGCTTTGCGTTGTGATTGTCTGTTGAGTTTTGTTGACTTTTTATCCGTAAAAGAGAAACAAGACCAAAAGCGACCATCTTCTAAACCAGTGACAGGAGCAATACTACCTCTTTCTAAACTTCTTTTTTTAAAAAAGGCCTACTCGATCTGGCATCCAGTACCGACTGACCTGGTATCAAAGGGAGAACGTAATAAATCATAGTTTCTGACTCTCAAGGGTCCAAGGTAAATTCGCAATTCCGTTTGTTTTGAAGTGTGGGCGCCCTCTGTTGGCATGTTCTACCACTGGTTATACTGGGTGAATACAGTACATGAATGGCGAGGGGGTCGTTTGAAATATTTGTGAGCTTGTAAATTCATGTCTTGTACTATCCTTGCACAAACATTGTTTAGATGTTTAAATCTTACAATAAATTTTCTTTGTGAAATGTTATATTTATACGGTAAATCACATAAAGGCGAAAACAAATTTCATACAAATTATCGAAAGACAAACTTCCTGTCAACGTGATTGAATGAAACCAGACGTAAATGATTTTCGATCAATTTATTACTGTCTGATCATATCGTTGAGTCCCTGTGGAAAGTCGCTATTCGGCTTGCTATTGTCATTTTTGCGAAGCACGGACCACTGAACTCGTCCATTTACTTATCACCATGTAAAGTCGGGCTTACAGTGCTCCAACTTTTATGGTACTTTGAATGGCAAACACACTCAAAAAGCTCAAAGTTCATTTTCAGAATCATCATGTTTCATTCATTTAAAGTCTACAATCGGGGAAGTGGATGAATCAAGGACCAGACAGATGGTTTGAAATCAGATGCAACTTATTTTAAAATGTTTACTTAGGTGTAGCCACAGAATGTACAACTTTTATTTTGTCAACTAAAAACTATTTTCATTGTGCGACTCAACTTTTACTGCCGCAAATACACTCATATTAAGCACCTAAATTGTTAAGCGTATGAATTTAGCCGATTAAGTTCATCGCAAAGGATTGGAATAGTGACATTTTCAAAGATAGTATGGTTTCCAACGAGAATACAAAACATCTTTCCGAAAGTTGGGTGATGCTTTTTGTTGAGCAAAATGCAAAATGATACAACTAATGGGGCTCCAACATAATGACTCCTGCTTAAAATCCTTATAGCTCGCCTTTTGGAATAGCGCACACAAAACTACAACGTTAAACAAACGCGTCGGATAGCCGTTTGTCTCCAAAGGAGCCATATTGCTGAAAGATTCAAGTTCCAGCTTCATGCACGTTGGCAAAATGCACACATGATGACGAAACATATGTGCAAAGAGGAAGTCTGTCGAGAAATGAAGTATCCGAACCTAGTCATCGACAAAGTTCATCGCTATAGACCTTAACGGCATATCATCGCTCCAACGTTTAATACATGCTAAAACATACTAACGTGACAAGGCGTTGTCAATCCCAACTATATTTGTATGTTTGCTATTGACTTTTATGCTTCATTAAATAAATTGTCACACTTCAAACTTACCACTTGTATAGAAGGCTATATCTCCAGAGTCTGAACTTCCATCACCTTGTGTTTTGAAATGTTTGGAAGTAAAGAATGGTGTTTTTTTGCCACCTACATCTGAATCAATGGCTTGGAGACTGGTATATGGTAATCACAATTCACCATACATAATTATCAGGGGAACAGAAAGAGACACTTTCGAGCGACTTTGCGTTCACACGTGACAAACTTTCCACGAGAATCACAGAGTTTATCTTAAAATTAAGTTTCAATGCGCACTGTTATGTGTACAGTATATATTGAGATATATTACCCTTAGAATTGCCGAGGAGGGCGTAGAATTATGGCATCACCTGTAAAAACTATCGGATACTACCATAAATAAAGAGTTAAAGGTGATTGTAAGGGAAGAGCATACTGATAAACTCATATCTGACATGCTGATATATAATTTATTGTTTATTGACATGTGCATGGTTTATTTTCCATTAAATATATACTCATATACACAAAACGCATGAATCTGTATGACTCCAGTCGTCAGCCAAACGATTCTCTGACGAGGGCCTTTGCTATATCCCTCGTATTCCGGCGTCTTGCTTCCATCAATTTCAGAGGTTTCTCTATTGAAGCGAATCTGTCTACTTGCTCAAAGTGTTTTTACTTCTAACATTTCCTTCATCCATGGAGTTAAACTTACATAAACCGGTAAAGCAAACAAACAATGTTCTCTAACGACGGGTGACAAAAGAGACCATGCTTGGAGTTATAGTTATTTTACATCGTAACTTTTCACCATCTGCTGACAGTGAGTGAGTCCATTACCCTAACCACTGTGCAATGCTACATACTCAATAATAATAGCAAATATATTCAGCATAGAACGGCTCCCAAATTTAAATACAGATTATGATTTTCGCAAAAAGGCTTCAATTCTAACTGTGAATATTTCTTTGTCTGTTCATTTCTAAGTGCCAAAATAATATTTCTTTGTTGATTTCCTTCAAAACAGTATACAAAAGCAATAGTATTAAGTGATACGATATGTTTCCAGATGATTATATAAAATTAGATATTTAGCCACTTTATTGGTGAATCTACTTGAGGGTCTGACACCATCAAATGTATTATAAACCTACTGCTCCGTTCTCGGAGTCTCGGGATTTCATGGCCTTGGCTTTTTTACTCAGTGACAGCCACAGGACGAGATACATTGCTATGGCGCAGACCTTGAACACAATCTGGAACGTCAGCAGTTTCAATCGGTAGTCGAAGAGGTCGTATATCCAACAGGTACTGAACATACTACATTCTGATACTCCCCAGAACAGACACGCTGAGTCGATGATGTAACCCATATAAAGAGGCGTAGGCACCCAACCTGAAAGACAAAGTTGACAGAAAACGAAAATTTCAGATGGGTTCATGTGTTACGTTTGGTCTGCTCTGCTTTCCTTCATTTCTGAAGATCCTTAATTTGTTCTATTTTTCGGTCAATACTCTTGCCAAAATGAAAACTCATCCTTGTTTAATATTTGTTTTTCACAAAGTTAATAAATTTATCTAATGACATTTCTTCAAGCTTCATCTGTGTTCCATTACCGTAAAGCATGCACAAAAGACAATCATCTGGAAGAAAACAGTGTGGTTTTGTCTTTGCCAGTTGTCATCTGAAGTAAATATAAAAGATTATTACAGCTTGAGAATGAATGATATTCTTTGAAATCTACATACTACACATTAAATACCGCCGCTGTCGTGACTTAATGGAATATTACACATTGATCTGACACGGTATGCTAATCCTCCATGCTACTTTGATGCCAAGGTACATTCGAATTCCTTTCAGAGAAAAAATTCGTAAATGTCGCAGATTTGACTTACCGATGATTTGAGAGAATCACTGTCGAATACCGACGGCGAAGGGTTTGTCCTCTGGAGCAACAGCGCTGAAGAATATAAATTTTATATAACGTCTTATAAATGGAAAGTCATCACTACTGACACTAGTATCATAGACTATATGATCAGATAGTAATAGCGTGCATAGCTTTATTTGGCGAGCTTTCCTAAAGGATCTACCGCGCACAGCAGATAAGTCTATATTTGAAGAGGCTACATGCATATATAGTTTATGAAATTGTTCGAATAGAGAACCTCGCAAAAATTATCTGGTTGATTTTCAAAACTACCAAGTTTTATCGACCAAGTCGAAAGAGAGCACATGTAGCTGTTCAGCACTATTACCACCTCATGATGACATTGATCAGAAACAATAGCAGGGGCTAGATCTACTCACCGTAATGGCAGCACGATGAATGCAGTAACAGGTAACGCTGACAGGAAACTCGCGGCAGACGAGATAACTGTGAATATCTCTAACATTCTCCCACAGCTTTCTCTACAAATCCCACCTACAGCCGTTCCATCCTTGACAGTATCTCCTTCGGTCCGATCTGCAGAGTCGACACAACTACAGGAGCTGAAATTCTGTTTTTGAAAAAGAGGAAATTAGTACTTTGATAATCTATTTCAAATACAAATTTTCACTCAACTCTCCATGTCTATCGCATTTGTGGTCTGCACATAGACACGGGTGAGAAGATACAAACACCTTGTACAGTCACTTTGGAGCAGTGTCTCTTCTAAGTGACATCCACGAATAATTCTTATTAAAGAGCGTCGTTGCTATGAAATTGGAACAAACATTCATTACGCTGATTAAAGATGGCATCTGTGCATTTGATTCGACCGCTAACGTTTTGCCACATTGGAGTAAGATAAATCGATGATTTGAAAAGAGTAATAGTATTAGTATAATCTTTTGTAAGGTTATAAAGCTGCATACCATATGGAAATGTAAAATTTATTTTTCGTTGAAACCGAATATTTCGGACATATAAATCATAATGAATCTTCACCAAATATTGCTCAGTGTTAGCACAGAACAAATATGACAAGGCTACATTTTTCCATGCATTCTGCTTTCTCCAGAATAAACACACTTACGACGTAAAAGTTTGGAAGTTTAAGTTTGGAAATAGCAAGGAATCCATCACGTGTATGTGTACGAAAAACTACTAGTATTTCAATCCTTTTTTCTTATTCCCGTTCATTTTTTTCACATGTTCCTGGGGAAAGTTCATTCTATACACGTCATTGCAAATCATCTGTTGAAAATACGAATGGTGACAGATGTAAACATGTATGTCTAGTGGATATGTGATAATGTACGGCAAATTTTAAGAAGAACGATTGAAACACGCCAAGTTTAAGGTAACAACACTGTAACCTGTCAAACCTGGGCCAGAGAAATAGCGAAACAAACAATAAAGATTTCTAAAGGTACATACACTTGTTTTCATAAAATTGTCAACAATAAAAACAAAGGCAATTATTCTCGGTGAATTGAGATTCAGTTAATGCAATTATTATTATGTTTACGTGCTCGTTTCAAAACCACATCATTTGACGTTAACGGCCACCCATCAGACCCATACCTTTGTGGTTATTGCTTCAGTACATCCAGCGAAACAAGGAGAGTAATACGTCAGGCCGTCACTGCCGCACACTGGATCGTACTCGGTGTCAGAACAACCACAGTTCAAATTGCATTGCGATGCAAATTGGGATGGACCAAAGTCGGTGATGAGGTTGTTTCTGAAAGAGAGTTAACATTCATCAAAATAAGACAATATTTGACAAGTCAGCTGAATCTCTAAACAGTTTTAAACGGGCATGTGCCCGCCATGTCTTGAATGTTGTGTAATATTGTATTGTATTTGCTTTTACTTACTGTACTGCGAGTTATCTTTCTCAGCCTTGTTCTATCTTTGTAAATTTCAGTAGTTTATTTCAATTTCGATTTAGATGTACTTCTAGAGATTTTTTTGGTTCCATGAAAATCAGCTACTACTTTGTAGAAAGCTGATTGGATGCCAATGAAGAATAAAGGAAGCTCTTGGATAATTGTGCTATTCAGTGATATGAAATGATTTCCAACTCTCGATTGTTAGTGATATTATTATTACGAAGAAGGAAAACAACGGTATCTATTGATCACACTGACATTATTTTTGTTCTACTGAACAAAGATTATTTACCAAAGATGTTTTGAAATACATCATATTGGATTTCCCAGAACACTCCACTTTGACCTTTGTACAACGTTGTTGTTCACAGATGAATGCTAACCCCGACTAAGTTCAGTAACCGTTGATAACAATAGAAAACATGGGATATTTCACAAGTAGGTGCTGCGTAGCCAAATTTTACACTTGGCATTTCGATATAAACTTTTGTAAATGATCTAGATTGACTTTATGTAACCAGCACTAATATAGTTTTAAAAATCATGATAACAGTAACGTATAGGCAATTTTTACGATAGATGTTTTTGAAGATATTAAGGAAAATATCTGAAGTATTACTTCAGCATAATTGTTAATTATTACATATGTACCACAGTTTATTTGCACCATACCGCGAATACTTCCAGTATTTGCATTGCCGTTATACCAAAAACATTATAACATTTATTTATGTTAATGAGTTTTCACTAATCTTGACCCGGTATTGTTTGTAAACACAAAAATTGTCATCTGCAAGATTTCTTTCAGTTTGGTTTGTTGCAAGTTACTAGTTACCGCACAATGAATGGCATAACTGATAAAAACTACGACAAAGAAAACTGCATTTATTTATCTTAGTGTGAGGATGACTTTGTTTATCGGGAAAAGCAGTTTGTCGTCAGCAGAGGAAGATCGACATTAACGGACGACGTTAGCTCAGCGGAGCCACTACCGGGTCCAAGTACATGTACTTTAAAGTCAGAACGCCATGATAGAAATCAGACTGTCTAATGTAGCGAAGGTGAAGAGAAGTGTAAAATGATACTATAACTGACAGGATTTTCATTTTCTTGAAACTTTCGCAAAAGTTCTGAGAGAAAATCATATACTGCGAAGAAAAAGGTCGTTACAAATTTTTCATTTCAATATAAAACTATTTATGTTCTTCCCCCTTTTGCAAATTCCCGTCAAAACTTTTCTGACAGTGTCTAAGTTGTGTTAGTTTGCTTTCTTCTTTTTTTGATTCAATTCTACATGGTAACTAGAACAATATGTCATTCTCCTTGCATATTACTGGCTGAAAATCATGCACATTCCTTCTGTTGGACTTCTCATTTTTGCTTTTGGGCTAAAGTCATCAAAGTTTTTCGCCACTATCAGAACTTTGTACCTTTGTTATACATCTTTATATAGACGAAAGCAATCGTAAATTGAATCTGAAATGTCTCTCACCTAAAAGATGAATTGGTAAAATCCGAGTATGGAACCGATATCCCTACAAAAACGTCTTGGTCACAGGCTACGAACAGCAGTGGGATTGGCAGTAACACATTGACCACACCCAGTACGACCAGAGCTTTCGCTGTCGACAATGGCGATAGTTTCTTGTAACGCATAATTACACCACCGAGCAGAATTCCAAACGATGATGAAAGTACCAAAACTATACCTGTAAGAAATCATGTAATGGGCATGTAGTAATATAAACCCATTTAAACAGGGCTTTTATGCATAAATAACAAAATATCACTATTTATGAGCATATCTTTACGTTGTATTTTAAGTGGTGGCAAACGTGTGGGTGCAGCATTCAGAGTGGGCCTATGCCATGGAGGTTTTGATTTGCTTGCTTGTGTGTGCCCGTTACAATTATTGGCACTCAGTTATCCATCACTTCAACGTTGAAGTTAATGTAATTGTATATCTTGTAAATTCACAGGATCTATTTCAAGTATTCATTTCGGAGTAGAATGCATAGGAAATTATTTGGACCACACGAAGAATCTCATGAATTATTGGATGAAATTTGATTTTGACTTTGGCACTTTGTATGACGGTAAATTAGTATAATGATTAAAGTTGATAGGCGTGGTATACTGACTGCTGTCGTATTTTACAAATTTTTATCACGTTTATATTTTAGCAATTAAACCATAAAACTCATTATATTTCAGCTCTGCATTGCTCATAAAGATGATGTTCAGTTCTGCTAACAGTTTTATGGGCGTGGAATACTGATTATAAGCTCATCTGAATATTTGAAAAACCACAGTAACTTGCTGGATTAAAGGGATATAGTCGTCGGAACTGCGCTCAAAGGTCGTATGGGACCCATACGACCCATGGCAACAATGTATCCAAGGCGCAATGGTGATTGATGAAAGTTAAAACATGTCTGTCATAATCTACCATCGTATAATTTAAATGTTGCAGCTATGATGATGAGGTGTATCTTGATATCATGCACGAAATACATTGTTTGTAAACAAGAAACGTGCACAGGCGCAGTTCCGACGACTATATCCCTTTAAAGCAACTTACAGTATTCAATTTATTAAGAGGCATGAGGTTTATTTGTCATGGTTAGGTTCGGTTACGCTGCATGGATGTTACATCATAATTAATTACGAACAATTTGCATATAAAATAATTAACTGTAATTAAGCTTAATGTAATAAGTAGCAGCATTTACTTTGTCGAGTCTTCATTGATACGTTGGTTATGGTGAAAATTAGTTTTGCAGAAGATCTAATATAGGCGCAACACGTACACAGTAATACTGATTGCCAATTCCGTTTGATAGCGCAAAACTTCTGATATTCAGTTGTTGTTGTTATTTTTTACTTCTCTTTAATCACTGACACTTTACTTTTAGTTTGACTGGTACACGATGGTAACAAAAGGCCGCCATCGGATTTCAGGTTTGGACAGAAGTGCAAAAATAGTCAATTCAGTGTAACTTGAGTATAACTTGAAAAATGGTTCTGGTTTTTGTTTTGTGCATGATTGTCAAGCTCACTCTTATTGCAAATATATAAGTGCGTCTTATGATTATGTTTAGAATAGTTTTAGTTTAGTGTAGTTTAGCGTAGTTTAGTTTAGTTCAGTTAAGTGAATGTAAACTGTAGTTCGAACGTTCAGAGCAGTTTGGTTTCGTTTAGTTTAGCTTGGCTAAGCTTAAATTCTTTAGTTTACTTTAATTAATTTATTTATTTATTTATTTCAGATTAAAGGATTACCCATTTACATGCTCAAATCGAGTTAAATTACCCAATAAGGCTGTAATCTCCCATGGGGTCTTAATTAAACACACAGAATTAAAATCCAATAAGTGTTAAAAGACAATGAAGTCTAAAAGCATACAAAATAAAAATATATTTATAAAAAATCAACAAAGCAAAAAAGAATAAAAAACAAAAGTTCTATTCGTCAATATTATCCCTAATAAAACATTTCAGTCGAGCTTTAAAAATTTCAACATAGTGGCTACATCGAATATCATCAGGAAGTGAGTTGTAGAAACTTGAGGAACGCATAGAAAACGTCCTGTGGCCTGTTTGTGTACGGAATTGAGGGAGTAGCAATAACGAGTTAAAGCAGAGCGTGTCTGGTAAACATGAACATCATTTAATGGCACAAATTTATCAAACGATATGTTGGTGCAGTATTCATAAGACATTTATAGGCTAAAACACATGTAAAATAAAAGATGCGTTGTTTAACGGAAAAACATTGGCTGCTTCAAAGAGTGAATCGGTTGAGGTATTAAAATCAACATTGTGAAGAACTCTCAGTGCTCTTTTCTGTAACTTATACACTTTCTCGATATTTTTTACAGATGTATTTCCCCAAACTACACAACAGTAATCAATAGCTGACTGTATTAAACCGAAATACAGAATTTTTCTAAGATGACATAGAATGAATTTGAATAATCTTCGAAGTAAATCTATTCTCTTACTCAGAGTAAGACATAAATCGTCAATATGTTTGTCCCAAGCAATAACATTGTCCAATGTAACACCTAAAATCTTCTCGAATGAAACACAAGAGATTTTACACACATTAGTTTAGTTCAGTTTTTACTTTAATTTAGTTTAGTTTAGTTTGGTTTAGTTTAGTTTAGTTGAGTTGGGTTGAGTTTAGTTTAGTTTAGCTTAGCTTAGTTAAATTTATGCTGTTTAGTTAAGTTTAATTCAACCAAGTTTAGTTTAGTTTAAGTTCGTCCGGGCTACTATACAACACTTTAGTAAACTTTTGTTCAGTGTAGTCTTGATACGATTAATTTACTTTACATTAGTGTGCTGTAATGTGATGTGGTAGAGCGTGGCTATATTATGGTGTTCTATAGTTAAGTCTGCTGTAGTGTTATGCAGTGCAGCGATGTGTTATGCAGTGCTGTGTTACTTTACATCATCTTAGTCAATTGCCTGTCAGCGTGAATAGCTTAGGACCAATTAAAAGCAATTGAATTTTGATGATGATAATCTGTGAATTATTCACGATGACCCTGTGTTTTGTTTTTGCATGTGTAATTTTGTTCTAGATACACACAGGCGGTCATCCTTTGCCGCACCAATCATGGCCTTAGCTTAGAACCACCACAGATCCTTTTTTCAGAATTATAATCCCTTATCTCCATCTTGAATGTAAAAAGGTAGAAAGACAAACCTGTCAGTAAAGCTGCTTTAGCGGCAGGGACTCGGAATTGGACCTCGATATACTTGGTGAAATACGTTATCAATCCAGAAACAATAGCCATCTCACAGCTATAGGCAATGCATACAGACATCAAAGGCACATTGGTGAAGAGCCGACGAATTGCCGATGGAAACTCTGTAACAAGAAATATAATTACGAGGAAACTATCATTCTCATCTTTTTGCCTGTTTCAGAAAATTCACACCTGTAAGTCTCTTGTATTGATCA
>LD347550.1:10900-21888 GCA_001465055.1 Ptychodera flava
TGGTTGAACACGTAGTGTTAAATTTCTGAACGTCTAGACGCGTTCAAAAAGTGTTACAAAAAGGCGTTTAAGTGGTGTTCTATCCTTGAACACTTGACTTTACAGTGAAGTTGCGTACTTGCATAGTTACAGATTTAGGCTGCGGGAACTGTGCGGGAGCCTGTACCAAGTTGCGTACTGACTTAGTTACAGAGTTAGGCTGGGGAAGTATGCAGGGGCCTGTACCAAGTTGCATACTTACATAATTACAGAGTTAGGCTGCGGGAACTATGCGGGAGCCTGTATCAAGTTGCGTACTTACTTAGTTACAGACTTAGGTTAGGGGACCTAGGCCGGGCCCTTTACCAAGTTGCGTACTTACTTAGTTACAGAGTTAGGCTTGGGGACCTATGCAGGGGCTTGTATCAAGTTGCGTACTTACTTAGTTACAGAGTTAGGCTTGGGGACCTATGCAGGGGCTTGTATCAAGTTGCGTACTTACATAGTTACAGATTTAGGCTTGGGGAACTATGCGGGGCCCGTACCAAGTTCCGTAGTTACATAGTTACAGAGTTAGGCTGAGAGAAGTATGCAGGGGCCTGTACCAAGTTGGGTAGTTACTTAGTTACAGAGTTAGGATGGGGGATACATGCGGAGGCCTGTATCAAGATGTGTACTTACATAGTTACAGAGTTAGGCTAGTAGAAATGTGCCGGGCCCTCTACCAAGTTGCGTACTTACTTAGTTACACATGACAACTTTTCCCCACATAGACTTAGACGGGGTGGCTGTGACCAATCTGGCTTGAAATTGGTCATAGCCACCCCGTCTATTAAAATTCATGAGTTTACTTTTCTTGTTTACGTACATACTTATATCAGATGGAAATCTGAGGATTTGCGATTACATCAGGTTGACAACCCCCCACACAAGAGCAATGAATGTAAAAAGTGTGAAAGAAGCTCCCACCTAACTATCCAAAATGTTTTTGTGTTGAGTTTGTGTTTGATTCGTTTCAAAAATGTGTTCCTACATTCTTATCCGATTGTTTGTGTTAACAAAAATGTTTGTTTCGCCTCGGATATTTGTAGGGAAGTTTGGATCAGTGTGTACGGTAATGTTTTGTTTGTGTTGGGAAAGCGTATGGCGAGACGCAGCCATGTTACCATGGAGGTAGGAAGAGTACAGAGTTGATAGAGTGGCCCTTTGACGACTTGCGTTTCGAAACCCGAGTGTGGTTTCTCATCAGTCGAGTGTAGATTCTTTCCTTAGTTTGTGTTTGAGAAAAATTATTTTAATGCATTTAAGTGGTCTCGCTCTTCGAGTAGCGACGCAAGTATATTAATGTTTGGGTCTCGTTGTGAGTCCGTTTGGTGGTTGTTTGTTTGTTCTATGTTTCTTTACTTCAGTAAATTTTGTTTTGAATAGTGTGTCCTTTAGACTTTTGCCGAGGTTTGTGAATTTTTAGGCAATAAGTACCACTGCGGGGTACGGATTTTATGTTTTCTGGATCAAGATACTTACAAGTATCATGATCGATGTGTTTGTTCTCGTACATTTTGTTTAATAGTTCGTGTACTTTGTTTACTGTTTGTTCTGTGTCGTCACTGGCTAGTTGTGTATAATACTTAGTGTTGCGTAATTGCCTTTCGCATTCGTGTACGTAATCTTTTGTGTTGACAAAGACAAAACCCGACCCTTGTCGAAGAGTTTTTATGGTAATTTGTCTACTGTTTGCAAGCTGGTTTATCGCGATTCTTTGGGCACGCGACATGTTTTGTTTCCTTTTTTGAAAGGGTATCTCTAGTAGTGCGAGTTTAGCAGCTTCAGATAGCTTTCAGGTTTTTGTATTTTTTGCTGTTCGTGGAGTCCAATTTGACTTTTCTTTGAATTGGTGTTGTTGCGATTGTTCGTGTCTCATGATGTCTCCGGTGTTTGGCTTAATTGCTAATGAAACTTTTAATGTTAATTGTTTTCCAAGTCAACCATCCAAGCATTTTAAGAGGGGTGATCAAAAAGGCCAGAACAGCCAATTTTGACCAACCGGGTTCAAGAACCCGGGAAAGGTGTTTAAAGTGTGCGATAGATGTGTTTACGACATAAACATTACGAACAGTAGGATTAAGATAGGTATGAATAATCCAAACTGCCCAGTTTCTGGGAAAAGTTGGAATGAGAGTTAGGCTAGAGGAACAATGTGGCCACTTTTCTCAGTGGAAAACCTTAAAATCACAATTACTTGACTTCAAAACACATACGAAGGTATAATGTTACAATGTCGTAACAAATCGCATTTCTTCAAATATATGTTAGATGTGAAACCCCGATTGTTAATTTTTTCATTGAAAATCTGCGTCCACGAACCACACTCACTTCATTCATTTTGTCATAAATTTCATTTTCTTTTCATGGGTATGGTTTGGTCTCATTCATAGTCTACTTTTCTGTTTACGCATTTACGAGTGTTTCATTTTGTCTATGAACCAGTTGCCCTACCACCCTGCACGTCAAGGTACATGCCGTAGGTAGGGTTTGTAAGTGTTGTTATGTATGATGTTTGTGTGTGTGTGTGTTTGTGTTAACAATATGCTGGCTCATTTTTATCAGGTGTCCTTCCTTTGACCATCGATGGATACTTCTAATTGGCAGGCGAATATGCGGAGCAAACTTCGTGCTCTATTACTAACTTCTCTTCATTAACCCATAACAGAAGGTTCGGATTTCTGCGATATTATTACACCCTCGTTACGTGCAATGTCACTTTCAGCTACTGCGTTATAAAGTGTTACAACTTCCTCTTCATTCATTTCCGATTTGGCGCTAACTCTTCTGTGAATGCACTCCATTACCAGCGTTTATTCGATTTTCCATTTTCCGGTGTTAACTATTTCATTAAAATCGCACATATACTCAGACCACATACTTGCTTTAATACGACCATTTTGTTTGCGTTTTCTACGTTCTTTCGGTTCACTTTCTGCCTCCATCACGACTAGCCTTTGCCCGAAATTGTTTTCACAGTTTACACATTTACATCTCTCGGAACAGCCCCTTACAGCTTGATACGCAACTTGATACAAGCCCCTGCATAGGTCCCCAAACCTAACTCTGTAACTAAGTAAGTACGCAACAGCTCCTTACTATCCAAAATGTTTTTGTGTCGAGTTTGTGTTTGATTCGTTTTCGATATGTGTTCCTACATTTTTATCCGATTATATGTGTTGATATAATGTTTGTTTCGCTTCGGATATATGTAGGGAAGTTTGGATTAGTGTGTACGGTAATGTTTTGTTTGTGTGGGAAAAGCTTATTTGATAGAGTGGCCCTTTGACGCTTGTGTTTTGAAACCCGAGTGTGGTCTCTCATCAGTCGCAGTGTAGATTCTTTCCTCAGTTTGTGTTTGTGAAAATGTATTTTAATGCATTTTAGTGTTCTTGCTCTTCGAGTAGCGAGGCAAGTATATCAATGTTTGGGTCTTGTTGTGAGTCCGTTTGGTGGTCCGGTTTGTTTGTTATATTTTTTTTTACTTCTGTTAATTTTGTTTTGACTAGTGTGTCTTTTAGATTTTTGGTTATCTTGTAAGCAATGATTGGTGATTCTGGGAATACATTCCTTAGTGTTGAATCCTTCTCCAGTTGAGTCCAATATTTCAAATGACTTCCCCTAAGATCTTTTGTTTTGATGTGTGGGCTGTATGTTGTGCTGAAGATGAGTTTGTGTGTTGTTTCTTTACGTGTACCTGTGCGGTTTGTCAGTGTATTTTGGATAATATTGTCTATTTTTGCTGTTATTTTCGTGATTTCGTTGTTTTTGTATTCTCTGTCCAGTAGTTTGTTTGTAAAAAGCGACTTTTCTAGTAAAGTCGTCATTGTTGTTACAAGTGCGAGCCACTGCAATCTAAGGATTTCACCTTTGATAAAGCCATTAAAAGTTGTTGTCGGGTGACACGATTCTCTATGTTGAAATTGGAATGTGTCTGTTGGTTTAGTATGTGTTTTGATGCAGAGGATATTTTCTTTGTAGTATCTTGCACCTTTGAAATAACTACATCAAGAAAATGTAATTTCTTGTGTTGAGCTTTCGAATGAAAATTTAAATGTTGGGTGCATTTTGTTGATTTTTTGGATGAAGTTTGTGTTCCGAGAAAGATTGCAAAGTATCATCTCTGAATCTTTTCCAGAAATGAATGTTGTTGTGGTTTTTACGATTATATTCTTTTCAATTTCATGAAAAGTAATGTTGGCTATTTCCGGTGAGGCGTTTGATCCTATGCTGCAGTCTCGGGTTTGGCAGAAATATTGCTTGTTAAATTCAAAACTGTTGTGTTTGGGAATTACTGATAGCATTTCTACTAATTCTTCCGTGGGTCGTTTTTTGATGCTGTATTTTGTTTAATGCGAGGTTTGTGAGTTTAGTGTTTCACTTACTAGCCGAATTCTTCGTTGTGAATTGTCTTTGTGTACATTGACACCACGTCGAGTGTTAAGAGAAATGCCTGTTGACGGACATTTGTCTTTTCTATTTCTTGTATGATATTTGTTGTATCTTTTATATATGTGGTTGTTGCTTAACTTGTGGTTTTATGAAGTAATCCGGGAATTCTGTAATTCTGTAAGTGGGACTGGAGCAGCCACTGATTATTGGTCTGCCTGCAAATTTTGAGTTTTCAGGCGGCGGTTTGTGAATTGTAGGCAAAGAGTAATACCACTGCGGGGTACGGACATTTGTGTTTTTGGATCAAGATATACTTATAAGTATCATGGTCGATTTATTTTGACCTATGAACTTTCCAAGTACAGGAAGATGGTCGTTCTCATGAAGCGGCAGTTCACTTTGCCTACACCGGAGTGTGAAGTTATACAGGTAAATCATTTGCCGGTGACGTATTTAGCGGTGTCTGTCACAAGTTGGCCTAGACGTATGTTTGTTGTTGTTGTTTGTATTGTTATGTTTATCAGTCGTGTTGTTGTTGTCCACCAATAAAATTCAACGAACATAACTCTCAATGACATGTTGTTGTTGTTTTAAACGTAATGTAAATGTCCTAAGAATCACTACAAAGACACTATCATTATTTTACCTAATGCAACTCACTCCTGACGTACACACTCTACCTAATAATATGCTCACACGTGAAGAGTGTGTACGTTTGGAGAGAGTTGCCATTAGGGGAACGCTCCATTAACTGAGTAGTAACCGACTAACCCGAGTTGGTTATCAGAGAATTAATCTCTATGTCAACGTATGCGAACAGATTATCTTTTAGTGTAAACAAAACATTAGCACAGCCGGAACTACTTTTAGCATGGCCCACGCCGGTCGGCGCCTGACTTGATTACGGCTCTGTTCAGCACTTAGCAGGATTTCCGAGGTCATCATATAGTTCATAAAATTGCATGAAGAGTTTACAAAAACAATGGTTCTATAGAATCCCTTTCAACAAAATGCTGTTTAAACAATACCAGCAGTCAATTAACGTATGCTGATTTTGCATACGAAAAGCTATTTTAGCTGGTTGAGGGTACGTTTACAAAGATCATTGCCCTTTGACCTAAACTTTTCCTGTCACACAGTATCTCTGTACGATCGAAAGGAGACAAACTGAAGATTTTTTGCTTTGTATGAATGTTTATAACCCTATAAAAGAAAGTACGGTAGCGAAAATCAGCACAACAGAACAGGACTTTTACTAAAACGTACTCTTTCAATTTCAGTTCAGACTCAATGAGTGGCATGGTTGAAAGGTGCATGCAATGCAATTAAAGTCACGAGCAAACTTTGGTGTCAACGGATCCAGTCTTTGAATTGTCAATGAACACTCACTTATTTTTCTGGTCAAAAAGCCAAAGGCTACTTGTCCATCGCAACAAGAATCTCTGTTTGCAGCGTGTTTATTTTTAGCCGGGTGCCGGCCAAATTGACCGGCTACTTCCGTATTTTGGCCAGCTACTTTTCAGCAATGTTTCGCTGTCTAGCCCCGAAATTCTGGTTTTGATAATAATATTTTGATATTTTTGTTGTCTTGCAAGCCGGAGATAACATTTCAGAAGCACCGATGTGGCTATATGTAGTCTAGCAATTTACGCGCTTAACTTGTTGCTATCTAGTATCAGCCTGTAGTACCGCGATCTGCGAACTTGTATTGTACTTGGAATCGCTCTCGAGGTCAACCTTGCTTTCCCGACTACAGCCCAAATTATTCCGACGTTCACATCGGGTGTAGCGTACCATTGTACTGACGTTACGGCCTCGAATAGCCGAGACGCTTCACTGCGAAAATAGGAAACGAATAAAAATGAACGAAGAACGATATTTTGTTTCACCATATTTCTAAAACTTAGTTTAGAGCCTAAATTAAAGAAGAAATAAGAGTACTTGCATTGAAAAGTGGGTAGTTCACTTTTCCTGTCAACATAGTTCCATGTGCAAGCATATGTGTGTGCCCATGGTATTGAGTGAGTCGTTACAGCCCTGACGTTCCTATCATAGCACAAGATGGATAAGATAAACGCAACAATGGAACATTAACACCTTTAAGGATTAAAAGTCTTCTGTTTTTCACCCGAGTTGACAGGCAGCAACTCGGGTTTTGAGGTACCATGCAAGTTAATGGAGCCTTCCCGTTATGCATCGGGTCAAATGGTGAAAGTGTTTTTGTAGTGTCTATTATGACACTTACAGTACTTTTGAAACAACAACACAATAATTATGTTTGTTGAATTTTATCCGGGTCAACAACAACAACAACACAACTAAGAAATATAATAACAATATAAACACAAACAACCAGATTTCTGGGTCCCCAGGATACTGGTCAGTGCCTTACTGATAATACACATGCTCTGAACCAAATGCTGTTATCTGTGTATGTTGTTCACTCATCACTAATTATGACATAAACACAAGATGTTATATTTGAATACACAAATATGAATTGTGTTTCATAACAATCTATCAATTAATATCTTCATTGCCTAACAACACATTTGAAGGAAGTGCGGTAATGTTAAACAGACAAGCTCAAAGTTATATTAAAATGTTGAACGAGCTGTTGTTGGAGGGAGAAGTAAATATTAACAAGAAATATATTTCACAATAATTCTGTTTTTTCAAGGGTCTTTGGTTTTACCCAGCTGAGTGAAAGGTGTGGATCGATGAACTTCTCTTTTTCATACAAATCAAAATTGGGGTCATGCATACTTATTAGAGAAATTAGAATGTCTTGGTCATTCGAATTCTGTATCTTGGACACACCATGACAAAGTGAAATTGATAATTTTCAACCTATTAACAGCTAACATTTCATTTGCAGGAGTTCTTGGAATTAACCTTCTCCCTCTTTCTATCCGTAAGTTTTGATAAGATAGTCTAAGTTTTGTCTGCCACTTCTGGCAAGTAAAAGTTTTACATCCGGCAAATAATTTTCAAATTCAAAATTACATGTAATCTGAAATAGTCCATACATTGTGAGCATATTCTTATGTATTCCACGTTTCCTTGAATCACGGAGCAAAATATGTTTATATCCATTACATATGTTATCATAAACAATATTAATGTAAAGTTGATATTACAAACCTAAGTCCATGTATTACTCACATTGTACGAGTTCAATATTTCATGTACATGTATCAGACCACCGATTTCAAACTTGAGAACATGTATGCAGACCTCAGGCCTTCAGTAAAATAATTAGTCAAACCAGTTTTTGCCAATACTTGAGCATGATGTGTTTTATGATTGAACATTTAATAGGATATCCTCCTAACTCACCAACAACACATACACACGAGGCAATATCATTAATGTCATGTCTGGCATTTCATGTCCGTGTGTCATGATACGTACAAGAAGAGCTAATGTTAATGTCAGAGACACTAAAAGATTTTGAAATAGACCCCTGTGATGCAAAACAGAGCTTTCATGGTTATTTTTAATTTTGAGTGATGACAATACCCAGGTAACATCCTGCTTTCATCATACAAGAACTACCCCTTTGGAAATGAGTACACCTTTTAGAAGATATAAGACGGTACTTCTATCAAACACAATAAGTTCAGTTTAGAATGTTTTCAGACAGAACAA
Source organism: Ptychodera flava (assembly GCA_001465055.1). Lineage (NCBI taxonomy): Eukaryota > Metazoa > Hemichordata > Enteropneusta > Ptychoderidae > Ptychodera > Ptychodera flava. Next base: position 18,965 of record LD347550.1, read on the forward strand.
AACCACGCTGTTAACCCAGACAGCAATAGCAAACTTCATATTCCGGAACCAATAGAAGGTCATCAGCAAGGTCCGTCAGGCAATTACTCAGAAGTGAACCCAGCTTAATGGGATTCTACAGTCCTCAGTTGAACCAAAATGCAAAGGAAGTCCTAAAATATTTCATAATGTAGAACTTATAATACAATCCTGCTTGAATCCTCTCTGTTAGAGTCTTCAGTAAAACAATTATTACGTTTCACACAATACTTTACATTGTTGTACATGGACTCGATAAAGTAATAGACGTTACCATTAATTCCATTAAATTTCCAAAGTAGCCCAGTTCACGAGACTGTCAAAAGCTTCCCGAAAGTCTACAAAACAGCAAAAGAGCTATTACTGTTGACTGAAATTATCACTTGATTAAAGATACTTTGAAAGAAATGCTTTTCAATAGCAGTGCATTAAAAAATATATTTTCCGCTGTTCTCCTCTTTGCTTTGATCCCAGACTGGAATGGAGAAAGAATATTATCAATGTTTTAAAAAAATTTTATAGTATAGTTAATTTACATGGAGAGGAACAACATGTAGATGATAAGTTATGACAATTTGGTATGACGGCACAAAATATATCTCAACAATCCAACAACTCAACACTGCATGAAAACCCAATAATTCAGATAAATTCACATTAATGAGTTGCCTGTATTATAGTATAATACACGTGAATTCACACGAATCCACATGAATACAGGCTTGCTGAATACAAAAAATGGATTCTTGACTGTATTCATCTGTATATGCACTCTTCAGCTAAAATACAGGCAATAATCCATGTTAATACATTAAGTATTATAGGGTTTTTATGCAGTGCAAGGATTAAGTAGAACTTTTCTCAACAGTCTCAACTAATAATGTCAAGTTCACAAACTAGAAATAAGAATTTGATGATGGTTGTTTCAAGAGAGTAGCCATTGGAGAATCTGACCTTGCTATGTTTTTTTTATTTTTTGTCTCCTGACGTGTTGTTGAAATATGATATTGTTGCTCATTGTTGTGCCCTGGCTGTACAGGAGCTCACCAGCCGGTAGATGCCACTATTCTATCAGTGGTTACATATGTCTGCGTGTTCATGTGAACCAAATGTGACCAATGTATAGGTAGATTGAATGTCTTGGTGAAATATTGGTAGCTGATTCGAGTTTTGCAGATTTGAGTTATACAGTTTAGATAATTTTGCATGTTTTCATAACTGCCAAAAACAAATTCCTGAAAAGCTGAGAAATTGCTGTAATACTTGACATGTAAAATTACTGTCATGTCCTGCTTCAGATGTGTTCTCCTTAACCTGCAATTTGTATATTTCTTAATTTGATAACTCTTCTCTCATTTTAATCAAAATTCTTCTTGAATCACACACAGCTATAAAAGGGCCAGTAATGCTGACTTTTGATGATTTTTCCACCATTTTTTTTAATGTGAACCATAATTCCTGTTCTGGTGCACAAGGCATGTTGATATACACATTGTTCAGCTTGTCAACTCAGCCCGTACGTGTGTAAACTGCATTGTTATTGTTGAAAAGTATTTCTGGTCCGGACTGGAATTCAAATGTAAACAATAACAATGCATTTTACACATATAGACGCTAAGTTGACAGTGGGTATTTCAACGTTATTCAGGGAGTAGAATAAGGTGCGATTGATATACAAAATAAAAAATATGAAAAATCATCAAAAGTTAGCATTGCTGGCCCTTTCTTGTTTTTACGGACGGTAGCGTTAACTTTTGGTGATTTTTGTTTTTTATATCAATTGCAGTTTCTTGTTCTACTTGAAAAAGTATATTGAGAGATATAGTGTTGAGCCTCTGAGCCTGTACATTTTTAAACATGTACATTTGTAAACATGTACATTTGTAAACAGCACTGTTTTTATTGAAGATAAGAGTCGATTCTTCTTTTGACTACTGGTTGCAATAATAATAACAAGACAATTTAAACACATATATATAGATACACTGATGTCAAGCTACATAGTTTGCGTTTCAACATGCTTTGGGAAGTAGAACAAGAACTCGCAATTGACATACAAAACAAAAATATTGAAAAAGCTACAGTTACTGTTGTTGTGTATATGTATTTCCTAGGGATGCCCCTTTTCAGAAATGTCCGAACAATGAAGAATTTTCACTAAGTAAATGTTTCACTATAATCATCCTGCTTTTGATCAAATTGCCAATGACATGGGCTTATATGAACTTTAATTAAAACAGCTGTTCCAAGTTTTGTTCATGTTTGATGTGACGGTAATTTCCACAGATTCAAGCACAGTCAGAAATGTTCATTGTTGCTAGAATTTTGAAAGCCCATTTTGATTGGATTGTATTCATTTTATCTCAATCATCTCTACTCTATTAGACAGGTTAATGGAAGTCATACTTTTATTATATGCATTGCCATTGTACAGAAAAGATATATATAAAGTGAAATATTATCTATTTTACAGGTATGTATGGTATTCCTTGGGTCTGCCACTGCACATGAAGACTAGCCAAACTCTGGTATAGAAGAATGAATTATCCTTAATCTTATTGTTACCTCAATGAAAATACACTATTGTATCATACCAGTATATTAATGGAGCAAATACAGTGATCTGATCGGTCGATATGTGAAAAGAACCATGGTTCTATTTGCAATATGCTACAGTTTGCACACACACAAGCTCTCGACTACAGCAAAAATACTATTTTGACATTCCATGCCAGAATTTCAATATACTGTCATGAAATAATACCAATAAATCACACCCAGCGACGGTGTACCACTCAATTTTGACCAGTTCACTTCATATATGCACTTGTTATCGCTCCTGCATATATGTCGTGAACTGGTCAAAATCTCGTGGTATACCATTGCTGGATGTGCTTTATTGGTGT
>LD347553.1:15316-27702 GCA_001465055.1 Ptychodera flava
GAATGTAACATTTCATTTGTGATAAGACGGAGGCACTTGACTGCATCGCGAACAGAAACTTCCGTCGTGTTAATATTGTTTGTACCCGATGGGCCTGACGGATTGGCCCGCTTGGCCATCATTAGCAGAGTTTCCAATCGAGGAGATAATGATGTCTAGGCTGAAAGGAGCACGCATCGCCGCTGAGATCCGTGATTAAAGATCATTTCCCCGTTGCTTTCTTGTAGCATTAATTGCATAAGCGAGGACATGGTAAAGTCGGCCACTGTACGTTTGAAATACTCCCCGGGCAAGATCGTGTGCTGCACGTATGCGTCGCTGCGGAACCATTGAAGGTGAACGCTGCTCCACTTCAACATGGCTGTTCATTTTGTTACAGGTTTGAAATGGCGCGGCAATTCGGATACTTGACGCAAGGGAGAGGATGAACGACGCGATTGGGTGCTGGATGTATGCAATTGCCGCGGCTATTTTTCCAGTCGTTTCTCGATCTTTTACAGTAAACCGACATTTGGACAAGAAGCTGATGATGTATTGTCGTTGAAATCTGAAAATCGGACTCTATCTGCGCACATCGTATGGCAAAAAGGGTTTGCGTAATGTTAAAAGCTACAGTACCATATGAAAGGAAAAACTCCAAAAAAAAAAACAGAAACATCTTCAAAACAAGTACACATAGAGACCCGGAGTCATTACGACACTTGTGTCCATCTTCAAATTGTCACATGAAACGCTTACATGTCTCGTTGCAAGGTCCTCAAATTAATGTTGTTTCTTAAAAATTGGAAAATGACCCATTTACAATTAAATCCCTGAACATGTTTTATGCCATGGTACGACCACGCTGTACCATAGGTACGGACGCAATGTCATTTCCACCGAGGAGGGAGCTCCTCAACCTTCGCGAAATAGGCTGACAAAACTACCCTGAATGGGAAAAAAACTAATCAAAGTAAGATCAGCTGATGGCAAACGTAATCTGTAATGTGACACACTTTCTTCTTAATATAAACAATTCATTTTACGTGGTCGTGTCGCTAGTTATTTATTAAAGATTTCTTATCAGATTGATAAAACCGCACCCTCTCGTTTCCGCAATAATCTTTCGAGACTGTGACGGACATTAAATCTATTCAGTTATTCATTACGATGCCTAAAGAAAAGCCATCATTCAATTTATGCAACTTTTAAGATCCCTGCGCGCTCATCAATTCCGCTTTTATTGTTCTGTCAGTAAAATATTAAAATGACAATGTTTTTTTATCTAGAAAAACTGTCAAAATGGCTCGCATACTTGATTTCATGCGTGTTGTAAAAAACAGTGTCAGGAAAGAATAAACGACGGCACATTGTTTTATTTTTGTATGTAATAAAAGCTGATTCATTCCTTTTGCCTTCATCGTATTGCCCTGATAGTGTTTAAGCGCTTATCACGTTGGGGCAATTTCCGCTGAGATTCTGCACTCATATGGATGACGCATGCTCAGTTATCGAGACGCATGCATGTAAAGTGAGTGGCTATGTACACTCGCTCGATTCTACAGGGGAATATGAAACATCACTTGAACGTTCAGAAACTCTGCGCGGTGTTCGTGTCTGCAAGATCTATTTGTCTTACCGGGTACATCTATATGCCGAGTGTGTGTGGAACGTGTCCCACCTATAATGCATGGCGCTCCCATCAAGGACAGACATTCACTTCAAAGGACCAGTAGCTGTAACATTTGATAATATTTTTCCCAGAGCATGTTGACTCCTTTACTATTAAACTTGTCAACACAGAGTCTATATGTATAAAATGCACTGTAACTGTTAGCGTTAGAATTATGTTCCGGGCCAGAATTCACCTGTCATCAGTCACGGAAACAATGCAGTGTACACATGTACAGACTGGGTAACAAGCTGAATACTCGGATATCTATATACTTGGGGAGCAGCTAGACCAAAAAAATCCCAAAAAACAAAACTGTAATTGACATTTAAAAAAACGCAGAAAAAAGTTACAGCTACTGCTCTTAAGGGACAACGGCTGTGATGTTTTCATTAAATTTTGATCGAGAAAACAAACACAGCTTATTCTTCTCGCAAGAGGATACTGAATCAAACAGTGTAAGCCATGCCCACATAGGGCCTTGTGCACATTACGTATCATTTTTGTCGATAAATGAATACAGTCAGGAAATTCTGATTGTCAATAGTAACACAGAGCATCACTCATAAACATAAAGCTCGTACGTTGATAAGCTTAAGTATACCCCTGGGCATGTCGACATGGAGTTTGGAAATAACAAAAAAACAGTACTTATAAACAGTATAAGAAAAATAGAAAACATATCAAAGAAATCGCTGATAGAACCATACAGGCATGTATTCCGTATAGAAGGATGCTCACGGCGTTGGTTCTCATTGTACATTCAAATCCAAACGTTCAGATTTACCCTTGAACTTCGATAAAACTATAGATTTTTGGGTGAAGAGACTTCAGAAATAGGGCAGTATAGCTCGGGTGTGATCGCCATATTTGTATACTGTCATACTCTTCAGTGTCGCATCTGTATATATATAGTTCAGTTGGCATGTGCCCCTCTTTATTGAAATCTTTGTACCTTTCAAGAGAACTGCTAGTTCTGTTGACTGTACTATATCTATCATCTCTTGGACGGAAAAACTTATCCTGAAGATATCTGTTTCGTTTATCTTTGTTAATGCATTAAACCATGGCAGAGAAAGTATACTTTGATAGTGCATGAATTGGTATATTTCCTGAGTCAAAAAATATACCTCTAAAGGCGTTTTATGAACTGGTATATATACATTCTATCCGGCTGATACAATGCTTATGATGTTACCTTCACTTGAACTAAAGTGCCGCGCTTTGTTTCGAAGCAAGACTTTGATTGGAAAACTTGACAGATTTGGTACGCATCATGTCGCCGTTTGCCGTCTTTTTTATTGTTAAAAGGTTTTACAAAAACAAAACACATGAAACAAACAAACTCTCGTCTTTTTTCGTAGCTGATACACATCGCATGTAGGAGGTCATCACCAAGGCAACGTAGCTGTTACTGATCTAAATTAGAGACTATCTCCGCAGTACGTCCTTAACTCTACACCATACCCTGGGGTTGTTTTCTCTACCCGGCTCTCTGCTCCATGCAGTCATTCACCACTTTTGAATGCCACGTTTCTTGACAACGGAGGACGACTCCAGACGAAAGGCATGCTAGATATACAGCTTTCTGAAATACTATCCACGCGTAGTTGCATGAAAAGTACTCGCATTCTTGCCCTTGGTATTTTGATGAAAACGTAGGATTTGTACGATATGCTGAAAAACACTGATTACTAAAACATTACGAAACTAGAGTATGAAATTTAAACTTTGCTTTTCGTCATGGATTTGAAGATTGTCAATGAGAGCACTTGCCGTGGTCATACACGACAAAAAATTATATATATATATATATATATATATATATATATATATATATATATATATATATATATATATATATATATATATATATATGCTTTCACACACACACACACACTCACATACATATGTAGACCCTATATTCATGCATATATATATATATATATATATATATATATATATATATATAAATATATAATGTATAATACACAAATATTACATACATACATATATATATATATTTAATGTATAATACATAAAATTATTTATTATAATATAAATATATATGTATATATTTATCATTTATAATAACATACACACACATAAAATTATTTATTATAATATAAATATATATGTATATATTTATCATTTATAATAACATACACACACATATATATTTATTATAATAACATGTATATATAATTATAACATTTATATTAATAACAACACAAATTATTTCAAGTACGAAGTAATAAAATCTGTTACTTAAGTTTCATGCATCCTTCAATCTTCAGACAGAAAACTTATGTGTGGGAGACTCGTTTTCGCTTTTCATGTCAATTGACCATTCGGCTGTCGTACACACCTGTCATATCATGGATTTTTCAAAACGTTTTGTTAGTACTGTGACCAGAGGAAACTTGAAGGTGTACCGATTATCATAATCTAAGTTGTGTCCATGTATATTTTTGTTTGAAAAGCAAATCACTTTAAAAGAAAACCATCGTCGGAACTTCGCCTGTGCGAGTTTCTTTTTCACAAACATTGTAATTTGTGCACGATATCTAGATGCATCTCACCATCATAGTTGCAAGATTGATATTATACGATGTAGATTATGACAGACATGTTTTGACTTTCATCAATCACCATCGTACCTTGGATACAGTGTCTACATCGGTCATATGGGTCCATACGACCTTTTACCGCAGTTCCGACGACTGTATCCCTTTAAGTCAAAACGACCGCAAAACACTTCTCGGCAGGTTTTAAACCGGGCACATTTAGGCAAGGAAAAGAATTGAATGTTTATTTCACAGTTCTGATATCTACCCTCGAAGGTGTATCCTAACCCAACAAACACTTCATGGGAAAAATCTTCCTGATTTTGTCATAACATTAAGACAGGACAATTTCCGATAGCGAGAACAGTGCCGGCGACATGTCGTTTGAAGCAAGCAACAGGGAATTTATTTTGACCCATAGGATCGCTGAGATCTGTAATACGACAGTCAATGACATACATAATCGCCGACTGGGCAATTTTCTTCTGTTCATTCTCAGAACTCCGCGGGAGGTATGGGGTAAATTGTCATTAACAGCCGTTGCTATGACCAACCATAATCTTTCTTTCCCCTCCGGCGTATGCAATTTTGGTAAAAGTGGTGTAACGTTAGGACATTTAAATAAGTCGATTGCTTTCACGACATGACCCCTTTCAAGAACCCTTGCCAAAACTATCGTATGACGTCATATTGATACCGTAAGGGAGTGTTAAGTCTTGAGGGGATTAATCATGTATATTTCTTGATTCTTTAAAAAAAAATACTGTTTAATATGATGCTGTTCTACTCGAAGGCATTGTATGCCAACCAAAATCTGTACTCTTCGCAATTAACCTATACGTTTCTTCAGCGTTTAAAAATACAGTGCTGTCACTGTCTCTGCCCGCCTCTGTCTGCGTCAGTCTGTCTCAGTCCCTTTTCCTCTATCTCTCTGTCTATCTGTCTGTCTATCTGTCTGTCTTTCATTCTTTCTGCCAGTCTCTGTGTCTTAACTTGCCTTGTCGAACAGGGCCGTGGTTGTGTTTCTTTGCAGTCACATTTTCAACAGAGCTCAACAATAACGTCACTGCGCTCGGACATCGGGGGGTATGATTGAGATATTGGCCCCAGGAATAAATTTCGCAGCAATAATGTGAATTCCTTCTCAGTTAAGGAATGTGTGAAGTTGAAGTTGTTGTCACGTCATCGAGAGCTAGTCCGCGTAACAGATGCCTGAATCGCTATCTTAAAGATAGCTTTGAACAAACACAAAGTTTTCGAATTTTATGGTAAAATATCTGTTTAAAATCAGCTTTCTCGTCGGATTTCAAAATCAGTCCCCACCAACTATGGACAGGATGAGAATATACGAGTTTGAGAAACAGAGGCTCGTTCTATTTATCAAAATCGTCTCGTGTCATGTCTGTCGTGTACTGGAGTCACAGCTTTCGTCGTTTGCCTATACGTGGTCCAAATTCTAGCACAGGGGACCTCGGCTCTTTTTTATTATTTGTTTGTTTGCGCGCACTCGTGTGTGTATGTGTGTATGTTCATTTTTTACAATTGATCTGTTCAATATATACAATAAAGAATTAATAAGAGCTGTTCTTCTATATATTTGTTTGTCAATAACGACCTATGTTTTTGTTTGTTTGTTTACAAGTATATTCAACACATGATACAAAATAAAATTTCTATTACAGAACCCCATATATGCAATAAAGCAGATCCTTTCTTTGCTATAACTTACACTGCTATGTCCATCACTCTTTCTGAGTACTCTCTCCCTTAAAGGTATACAACCACCTGCAATCTAAATATGCCCATATATGGTCAAGGGGCGTTCCGTTGTATTCAAAATGCCCACGTGGGGGCGCTGTTTTTTAAAAGCGGCCACCCGCTTAAAATCTGTGACTGGTTACATTTTCTCTTTCCATGGTAACTGTGGCAAAATTGGAACAGGTGACAGTATACACATATTGACTGGCCATGAGGGCAACAGCATACGTCTGTACCCCGAGGGACTGTGAGTCACCCCCAAAAACAGACTGTTTCCCTCGGCCTACGGCCTCGGGAAACAGTCTGTTTTTGGGGGTGACTCAGAGGCCCGAGGGGTTAAAGACGTATGCTGTTGCCCTAATGGCCAGTCAATATGTGTTTTGTAACACACCTCATCCGTAGTCATACATAAGAACGTACCATATACAAAAGTTGTCGCATGTAAGCTATATGATGTAATATGTTGGAGTGGTTCAGCAAGAAAAAGTTTTTGGCGACAGGGTCGCAATACTTCTGCAAAACGTTCAATGCACCTTTGATTATCGTCTTCGTTCGTTTCGAGTCCTTGTTTGAAACCAGAGCATTTAGTTCTTCTTCAGAAAGTAGGATAAACCGAGAAATTTCTCGACTATCGTTTCGCTCGTCCGCAGACGGCATCTTTGTTTACATTCCAGTTCGCGCATGCGCCAATGTTTTTTAGACGTCAGCGGGCATCATTTTTCGGAACTGATGCCTGGCAGGCAACAGTTCCGACAAATGATGCCTGATGACGTCGTTTACGTGGATCAGCACAAAAAGAACGCATCCCACGTGACTGTCAATTGGCGAATTAGAACACAGACTGCGGATGAGGTGTGTTACAATATACCTTTAACTTGAGTGCGTATTGTAGTTAACTTGCATGTATGTCGCACGATGAGCGCACAGTCGCCTGGTCCATGTTTACACGGGTACGTCGGACGCCACCCGAGGCCAATTCGGTTACCGGATGACCACAATGTCTACCCCGACCTTCGTTTCTGCTTCAGTTTTGCAGATCGCTCGACGCCGCGTTAATGTCGTTGAAGGTGACCTTCACTTTCAGGTCATAGAGGTCACGGCAGTCTCTCCTTGCCCATCGGTCACGTCCTTCAAGTCATCCAACAGTTGCTAATTAGCGATTGGTCGTTGATGTTTGAAAGGCCTAGAGATTATACAGGAAAAAAGTGGTAAATGTGGAGCGAAAATTCAAAACACAAAGCCGTTTTACAAAACGAACATGTTTCAGGGAAATTTAAGTGAAAATAAAAGCAACTCTGAAAAATATTCGTCTCTGCCTCCTACAGAAAAAGTATCACATCTTGAAAGGCGAAAATTGTGTATTCTGGTCTGACCACCGCATCGCGATATGTAAGGCTTTTTCTTAATCATGGCTTCTAAAAGGTCGTGTTTGTTATTTTAGGCCGCTTACAGCTCGAGCGTACTGCCTTTGTAAAGAGCGCTCACGTTGTTACCTGTAGCGTGCGCGTCCATCTCAACGTTTCCGCGATGACTTCGTACACGCTGGTTGTCTGACACCATGAAATCTGACGATCGCGTGCAATTTTTTGGGATTACCTAGCATTAGGCGCAAAGCTGACAGCATTCAGCGCGGTTCATTTTGGCCGCTCAGACTAAAAACCCAGCAGTTGGCTATTTTTAGCCTGTATTCCTTGTCACAAATAACCAAGAAGCACCATCAACTTGCGGGGATATTTGTTAACGCCCTGTTTGTCGATTATTTGATTGCCCGAAGCAATAATAATCTACGCTTTGACTGATCACAGTGAGTCACGCTTTGCCTTTGATTTCACAGACATCTTTGAAATTTCCGGCTGTCCAGATTTTTGAAATATAGCGGTGCTCTGAAAGCAAAACATTACAGCATTAACGTGCATCCCTCTTTCATAGATCAGGGAATTACACGTTTCGAAATCGAGCGAGCTACCTCTGCCATTATAAGAGGTAATAATGCGCCTTTTAAAGCGATAGCCGCAAAAATACCAATCGTTCCCACTGAATTATTTATCGACGATAACAAAAGCGCCCATGAGGAGAAGCCGCAATAGATGACGAACCGCTTCGTGTGCGGTGCTGAGTGTATGTTTAATATCTCAGATTGGTGTGTGAAAGGCGATCGGTTATCGGATGCTTTCTCAGTTTGAAAAACTTGAAAGGCCCGAAATCGTCTAACAGCGCATATCGAAAGAATATTCCTCGAATTTGTACAACTGATTGCTGGCACATTACTTGGCTTCTTGCAATTGCTTGTAAACACTCACTTCGCCTTGCCAAATGTGAGTACAGCGACACTATATTTGGTTTTGCTGAGTGTGACTGACCTTGAATATGAAGAATACGAAGAATTTATGTTTTGCAGTCTCGTTATTGTAGTAGGTTGATATTGTTTTTTGAAGTCTGGTATTTTATCGGCACAATGAAAGTACAAATTTAAGTGTCAGTCACCAAGCCAGATCCATCCATTCATCCATCCATCCATCCATACATACATACAAACAAACACACACACATACACACATACATACATACATACATACATACATACATACATACATACATACATACATACATATATACATACGTACGTACGTACGTACGTACGTACATACATACATACATACATACATACATACATACATACATACATACATACATACATACATATACATACATACATACATACATACATACATACATACATACATACATATCTAAATCCACGTGCACGGTGACGAGAATAGTAATTCTTATGTTCGTCAGGAAAAGGTTTAAGATTAATGAAAGCCAGTGTTGATGTAAATATGCTTCGTTGTTTCCTGCTCACTTAACAGCCGTTTGTCTAAGCTGTAGCACTCCTCTCAGGACTGTGACGCAAGCGATCAGGTTTCATCTTTCAGTACTGGGGGCTGCGTTCTATATCAGCGCAGAGGTTAAAGTTGACACGTTTTCCAGTTCTTGCGTTGCCCTCTCAGCATTGAACATTTAATTAATATATAGTGCAGTATATATAACCATTTTGAAGTTCCCTGTCGCAAAAACACTACACGAAATCTCGCACAATTTTCCTTTTTAACTTTACACTTTAGACTATCTCGTGAAATAGGAAAAAGCATGCATAGGCCTGGCAGAGCTGAGCAAAACCTATTAATTATATTGAAATATCCATTACTACACTTTAATAAAATAAATCTGTGACTTTTTCTGCGTGTTTTGCTATTGACTGGTTGTCTACATAGAACGTTAAAGTCACGCGAGATCTCAAGATGAGCGGGCAATTGTCCCACCACAGTGCCTTTGCAACCTACGTTGTGCATTCTATCGATATTGCAAGTCGCACTGTTTGATCGAGTTTTCACGGTTTCTTCTTACTCAATTACACGTCATGAGCGCCGCAGTTTTTCCACGTAAAAAGCAAAGCACAGCACAACAGAACGACGACGCAATAAACACTCTACGCCAGCACCAGACGTGACATTAGGGCATGACGTCACATACCACAACTAATCACGTGACATAACACTACCTAATATGTTATGAGGAATTTTCTCAATGACGTGCAAGTACACCACTCAACAAATCGAAAGACCTTCTGAGTCTTGGAAAGTCTCGACGCTGTTTTGACGATATGCGACCTTTTTATGGAAAAATCGGACGTTGGCTCTGGTAATACAGCGTTGACCTGTGTTCGGTAGTTTCCAAGTAAGGTCTTTGTTCAGTCATATAAGCCATCGGCCCAATACGCTTTGACATTGCAGTGAAGGAAAACATATAAACTGACAGGTACATTGTATAAACACTTACTCCACGCGCTCAGTATTCTCTTATCGCTTATCAAGATTTAACAGCAGGGAATACATATGCTGCTAGACGCTGAATTATATTTGGATTTAGTTGATTTCATCAGAGAAATAAATTTTCTCTCTGCCGGAGCATTATAATAATATCGGGGAATATACTTCACCATTAAACTATCGAAAAAGTTACATAGTAAAACAAAATGGTATTCGTTTTCAACTTCAACAAACATATTCGTTCACGTACAAAAATTTTTACATTTTCTGTTTCAATTTACAAGCGATGAGAAGAGTATCTTAGACTCGCTAGCCCTATATGTATCTTAATTTTCACAGTGGAAAGACGCTTGTAATGTGTTTACGGGCGGTTTTTTTATCATTCGAAATCGACTAGTCTTATTTTCCGTGCAAATGATGTTTAAAAACTTGTCTCTAAAATATGATTTCGATAGCACGATATCGACTAATAATCCTGATTATAAATTTAAAAAATGATGAATATACCCGCTGTGGTTTGATAGGTATGCGATTACGCTGATTCGACAGAAGTGGACATATCATCGACAGCATTTTAACACCAACCTATTTAACAACTCATAACATTAACGTAATTGTGCATTGTTGAAGAGAATATCATAAATTGACTTTAGGTGTCAGTTATCAAATATTGAGACGATCAGGGTTGCCAACTTTAAGTTGAGAGTTGGTTAAAGGTGTACTGAGAGAGAGAGAGAGAGAGAGAGAGAGAGAGAGAGAGAGAGAGAGAGAGACTCTAATGAACATCTTTGCAATATGGTATCACCGTGTATAACCAAGTACCGTTGATAAGTGAGAGGCAAGCGTTTTTTGAAGCAAACGAATGTGTGACCCACAGCTATAAAATGCGATTTACTTGATTGTCATCATTCTATCGATGATTGGCTGACTTGGAACATTTTATCTAGTCTATTGCATTCTTTTTGACGTCACCAACAAAGTTAGAAACTGGCATTCCCTGAGGAGCATTTATCAAACCCTTCAATGCATCACAGAAAAAAAAAATGTTAATAGACAACACAATATGTTTTCGACGTCTTTTCCTGTTTTGCCTTGAAAATATTTATGCGGTGTGTTTTAGTCAATCAGGGTAGATGCACGTTTCGCGCTATTAATTAACTACGTTGACAATAGGTAAATAGAGTTACGGGACGCCCCCATAAACCATTCTTAATCATATCCTGGTTTTCAATATTATCTATTGTTTATGCTTTGTTTACGTCACAGGTCAAAGGTCCAGGAAAATAGATAATTCAAATTTGTAGAAATTGTAATTGTCATTGTCGTTTGTCAAATGTTGATTGGTTCGTGCTTTTTTGACATCTTTCAGGAGCGGCCTGTGCCATCCCCGCCGTGTTCTCGGTCTTCTGCGCGTGATGTTGTGGTGTCTTAGCAACGGGGACTGATACATGGGCAACAAAAGATCACACGTTGACGACTGGCTGTCTCGAGGTCGCCTTGCCAGAGATGCGAGGAAATAAGAAGCCACGTTGGATGTTACCGCAACATAGTTGACTCGAGACAACAAACCTGGCGTGATCTTCGCTTTCGCGTTCGTCCGTCTTTGCAGCGATAATTGTGTAACAAGCTCATCACAGGGGAAGGGGTTTTCAGCCAGAATCGACCGGATCGTTCCATTGTCCGCAGATCACCAACGCCAGATGCTGTTTTCGCTCCTGAAACGACGCACAACCTCGACAGTGTAAATGTTCATACCTCGTTTTTCTGATTCAAGGAAGTATATATAACAAATCATCGCTCGGAGTAAAGGCATGGATTTTCCATAGCTTCTTTATGACGGCTGTACCATGGGTAATAATATTAATAACGCTGCCCACATCGGATTTGGTGCTTTGGTCGCGATCATAAATCTGGTGACAATATTTGGGAATTTCATGCTACTGTTCATCATCATCCGAACGCGGCAGCTGCATACGATAACAAACGTTTTTATTTGTTCGCTGGCGGTCGGCGACATGATGATGGGGGTGACGGTGATGCCGTTTTCGGCCACGACCTGGATAGCCAACACCTGGATATTCGGCGAGAGGCTGTGCCAGGCGACGGCGTTCTTCCACTCGACCACCAGCGCGGCCACTGTCCTGAACTTGGCCATGGTGAGTGTTGACCGATGCTTTGCCATTACCCGTCCCCTGCGGTACAATCTGATTATGACCCCGTACAGCACCCTCGGCATGATCGCTTACGTCTGGCTTCAATCTCTTCTGTTCTCCTCCATGCCCTTCTTCGGCTGGGGCAGGTACCACTTCTCAGAGAGCAGGGCGCTCTGTACGGTCGACACGTCGTCGAACCTAAGCTACATAATCACAGAAAGGACGCTTAGCACTCTCATACCGGCTGGAATACTGACTTTTGTTTTCGCGAGGATCATCAAAGAGGCCTATGTCAGGCAGAAGAGGATTTTTGTAGCATTGCCCGTACCGTGGCCGGTGAATGCTCAGGGACAAACAGCGCCAAGTTACAAGCGTACCACCATACGGGCTATGCGGACACTTTTCGTTATGGTATCTGCTTTGGCCC
>LD347553.1:49874-62081 GCA_001465055.1 Ptychodera flava
ATGTACTTATAATATATACATATATATGTGATATTTGTTGGTTTATTTATTTGCTCTTTTTGGAAATAGTCTACATCAGCTCGCGCCAATCTATTTCGTGTACATCTAAATGATGATGAAGTGTGTGCCAGTACCCCTATCCTTGAAAGAAATTGTTCTAACCATGTGTTGGACATATATTCATAGCCCTAACCTCGAAATGAAATTTTACCCGGTTACAACGACCAGATTACATTATTAAAACAGGTGTCGTGCGTTGCACTTCACGTGACGGGAAGGCATGTTTGTAACATTTCAAGTCTACGGCAATTATGTTTGATTTCCTAGGCTTTTGGCGCTTCCTTTTTAAAGCCACCGGAAATCTCAACACGGAAGCCACATCATGCATCGTAATAGCACGCCGCCTAGCGTCTCACTGTTTCATCCCATTGCTTGCCTCAGGCCAGGGGTAGTGCGAGAGCAGTAGTCTTTTGTGAATCAATGTCTTCCTGTTGAGCGGCGGAGGCCATTCCCATTACATGTTCCGATGTTTGGGGATGGAAGTCGAATAAATTGGGATTTTATAACCTTGCTGTAAGGAAAGCAACATGCGGATCCGACTGTCATTCCTAGTTAACTCGAAAGTAAAGATGCGAAGTTTGTGAAAAAAGGCACCGCTTGAATAACCTTGGTGATATTATCGTCGCTACATTTTGTCAGATCCGTCCTATATCGCTGCAATACTTTGTATCTTTTGTGTGTGCCGTAGCGCTCAGCGTTCACTTGCGTTCACTTACATAACGCCTTCATTTTGACTGACCCGTGCAGTTGTGTCTGAAACAGTCTGGACAACAAATGAATATATAAAACGAATCGCATTAACCTTAAAATTTCAAAAAGAGAAAAAAAAACCATCAGGAGTATGAAAAATTCACTACATTTCAAAAGACATTGAGAAGCAGTGCACAGTGAATGTGCTTTATCAAGATAAATGTTTAAACGAAGGTAAGGTGTATTCATAAAAGAGCCAAGGTAACGTTGAACGATTGACCCCTACCCCTCGCTCCCATGATGCTTTTCGCATCAGATTGAGCCACTTACGGCATTTGTGACCGATGATATCTAGACTATCGGTTCATCGCCGACTGAAACACGAGGTACCAAACTGTTTTTGACATTGAGAATTTTAATTGAACAATGTGGTATGACACATGATATGTATATAACAACAACAAAAAAATAATGTTTTGTTTCAAGTTCCTATTAAGAGTTTTCAATAGCCGCAGCAATGCATTGTGGTATAATCGGAAAAGGGTCTATTAAAGTCTGGAAAATGTTGGTCAAGGCTGGAAAATATCTCCGGAGTTAAAGTTGTTAGAAAACGTTCAGATCCGCTTTTTTGTAAATATTGTGAAGAAAAAGTAGCGATTTTGACATTTTCGAAGTAGACCCTTTGCATGCTCTATCTTCTTTTGCAATATACTTATCTGCATAATCTAATAATAAAATTTAGACAATTAAAATACCTTATTAATTATAAATTTCCGAAAGTAATAAAACATCTCAGCACCTTTGCTTAAATGATAAAATCCTGTTTTTGAGAATTTGGTTACTACACGAAACCCTTTTTATCAGAGTGACCTCTATAAAGATTCTAGCAGCAGGAAGAGAGCATTTTATTTTGTGACTGACCATGCTTGCCAACTTCACATAATTGGGCACGCTCCGTGACTTTCCGTCCCTTGTCCGCCTCTAATTTAGCTTTCTCTGCATGCAGCACAGTGAGAAGAATTATTCAAATCTCCGGAGTATCCTGATTAATGCAAAATATCCCTCGGCTTGGGAGGTCAACGACCTAGTGATTGCGAGTTGAATTCGTCGTTGATGTATTGCGCGCGCGGCATAAGGAGCAACCGATCAGATATTTCTTTTTACCTTAGCACGCCTACGTTTCCTAATTCAGCGAGTGGTCGTGTTCTTTGGAGGGTGATTTTCACAGTTTGTATCGTGACAACGGCGCTAACGCAGATCGTGATTGAACACAGTACCAATTTCGCCAGTATTACGAAGACAATTCCCGCCGAATGGATAAATAGTTATTTTTGGATGTTAATGGTGGAAATGTGAATCATCTGGAATAAGCCCCAGTATCTCTGTCATATGGAATTGAGCTCGTACTGGAGACTTCGGCGTGATTTTACAACTATCATGAAAAACGTACACATAAAATCTAATTTCACATGCCGCGAATTCTCATAAAATGGGACACAAAAAGGTGTCACATTGTATGTTATCTGAAATCACAGCGTGTAAAACACGACATGACGACTCTCCCCAATACCATACGATAGTAAGTGCAGGAAAAAATCCCGGGGAGAGCGGGAATAATTTCTTTTCACGAAGACGTCACCCACCGATCTTTGGCGACCTCTTTTGATCTTGTCTTACCACAGAAGGAAGAGGAGAAGTGTGGCTTTGCGTGCTACCATAGTTGACACTTTCAGGACAGATTTCCTTCAAATGATCGCCAAGTGTAAATTGTATATTTTGAAACTTATATCTATTTTATTGAGCCTCAGGGAGCATTGTTGACAAAAATTACGACATCAATAAGTTATAGCACTGAGTAGGGATTGGTGAATTTTTAATGAACTGGCACGGTTCTCATTTGTTGCCATAGCACTTTTGGAAAGAAAATGCTGTTGTCATCGAAAAAGATTAATAAATTTGGTACCGGTTTGGAGATAACCACAGCACAATAGGTTGATTTGGCTTATGTACATCAAATATTATATTTTTCTCTTCATGATAATTATGGACATGAAACTTTACTCTAATGAAATGTAGGGTCTTGTCACACATTTAAAATATAGCAAAAGCTCAAAACGTATTTTTGTTTGTTTTTTGTTTTGTATTTTGTTTGTAAAGAGGACCCTTCGCACAATCGAAAGTCTTCTCGACATGTGCAATTTTACATGTAGTAAAAGCCTAAGTGTTTGTTAAAGACACCAAATCACTATCGATGTAAAATGAAGAACTTGTCTAGGGACAGGATTTTCACTATCAAAACCTTCCAATTCTCTACTAGTTAGAATTTGCATGAAATCAAATTGAAAACTGTTCGTCGCCATAGTGATGATTGAAAATTTCACTTCCCCATCCAACCAGTAACAGATTCGCAGTGATTTTAGATATTGATAACTGTAAGGTTAGTTGCTTCTCTGAACAAAAACTGACACCTTTGACCAAATTCAGTCTTGATTGTGAAAGAGGACACTCAGTTTGAAGTTTCCTTCGTGCGTAAAGTATTGAGCAAAACATTAGAGTGTAATTTCGTGACGCCTGCAATATCGAGTCATACGAGGTCAGATTCGCATCCATCGCGGGTGATGTTCTGGAGTCAGTGCAGTGGCCCTCTTCGTCTACAGCGATAACAGTGTGATGACACGCTATACATTAAAACACCATTTACTTGAGTTCACCTTGACAGCGGGGCAAATGTTATTAAATTCGTTGTCACTCGATCAGAATTTTGAAAGGTAAATGGATGGATGCCCACACACATGTTACTGACTGTGTTTCTGAATGAAATGCAAAAACAGTTGCATTGTCCTTGGTTTAAAAAAATGATGCGGACATGTGGCCATTAAAAGTGTTATGTCAGCGAGGGTGTAAAATTGCTGTCATGCAACGTCGAGGGCGTAAAATTGCTGTCATGCAACGTCGAGGGCGTAAAATTGTTGTCATGCAACGTCGAAGGCGTAAAATTGCTGTCATGCAACGCCCTATAGTTCACCCGCCATCAGTCAAATCGACCTCCCTTAAAGGTACAATGCACCAAGGGGGCAAATATTCAGACTCTCAAACTTTTAAAATACATTTTGGTCTACCACCTGTTGGGGGCTCATTTTGAAGCTCATGGAGTAACTTAAGTTTTCACGGGCTTACTTTGTGAAAATCGAAAATTGTATTTTTCTCAATCGACTTAGAACAGGGATGGCGGCCATTTTGAATTTCAAGACTTGGTGAATTTTAGGTAATTTGTATCTCTGGTACGATACTTTGCACGGTGACTCCCTGATTAGTTTGAGAGAAAAATATTTCTTAGCTGTTGATAATATTCCTGTTGGACTGGAAAAGTTAACACATTTTAATAGCGCCGTGGGAAAATATCCATTTGAAGAGCAAAAAACACCGAGCTAGATTAAACGTGTATGGCCCAATAGTAATCTTGCCCTTGTGCGGATACTCTCATCCTTGCTTTTGATTTCTAACCGTGAAGCAAGAATAATGCAAAATTTTCCAGGAGATAATTAGGCTGTTCCCGCTGATATAAGACCGACGGCAATGGAATTATCACAGATATAAATCCTATTCTTTTACACCTTACAATATAGCTTTGCTTCAATCTCTTGAAATCAGAGAAAATGCCTGCTAGCGTGTATGCTTTGTTCATGATCACGCATACAAACTTGGGCAAATTTTATGCGTTCGTTGGTAGAGAGACCCGTGGATTAAATTTTGTCCGCAAATCGGGATTTCTTACCGGCTGTAGAGCTTAATGCACTGCTTATCGAAGTACTTGATCGGGGAGTTACATTTGAAAGGACAGAGCGAAAAGCGTAAGCTGGAGAGAAGACACGGTTCGTATCGCTTTACTTTTAACAAAATAGTTGATTGCATCAACAGTTCACAGTGCTTGAAGGATATTCAGAAATGGAACAGTGTCTTCGGGGCAGGATTTCGTGGAAAAACAGATATAAAAGCTAACTTTCTGAACCGCCGCCGATGTGCTGTCAGCGATGAATGAGTACAGGTCGTGAAGCAGTCTGTTCATGCATGATTGGTACATGTATAGAATCTCTCGGGGACCGTGTCGTGAGCGGATCAAGAACACATTCCCCAAGGGCAGACGAGTGTACAGGGAGAAAAATCGTCTCCTGAAAAATCTGCCTTAACCAGCAAAATGTAAAACAGCGATGTGATTGCGTGATCTTATGTGCTTTGAAAAAGCAAAGCACTAGAAAGACCCAGATAAACATATTTTCTATTAAAATTTTATGGCGAATTTTGAACATCATGTGCTTTCCTAAAATCCCAAAATACATTTTGTGATTCGAGAAGTAAAGATAAGTTCTTTGTTGAATCAAAATCCTTCTATGTTGTCCAAATAAGAGCCACTATTAAGTGACTGGAAATACTTAATGCTGTCATCTACGTGTCCTTCACCACATGTTGAAATATAACAAGGTTTCACATGCTAGTTCGTGGGCCCACCGTCCAGTATCTATTGGGACTTGGCCAATGGAGTTCAGTACTGGCACGATTTATCAAAGGCAAAAAACGAAAAGGGTTTGTTTCCCATTCCCCCTCGCGTCCATCTGTAGACTGACCGAGTCATCCTTTATACCCTCTTTCACTTGAAAAATATTAAACATGAGAAAATGAGAGTGTGTAACGCGCAGCAGGAAATGTTATTGTCTGTTGACCAAAAGAATTAACTGGGAACATGAACTCCAAATCGCCATTTTGCTGAGTGTCAGAATTACCACTGCGATCGTGTTGTCTTAATGCCTTGAATTGTTTTAATGCCTTTAGAATATTATTTAATATGACTTATGAGACACAAAGCATACTTTGTCGTGTCTTGGCAGGGCAGTAGAACCCAGAGTACCTAACCCGTCAACTGCAGGGGTCACTCATCACAACAGAAAACAATATAGGCTTGTACCAAAATTTTGAGTAAAAATGCTAATTACAAATTTAAAGTAAAAGTATACTTTGGTAGAATTCGTCTCGGAAAGTGTTTGGAACACTACATTTTTTACAATACATGTAATTTTCTGATCTCAGCGTGTGGATTCATTTTAAAGCATGTGGAGTGAACGAAATTTTCACCTCCTTGTCTTTGTCGAAATCGGAAATTGTATTATTCTCCATAGAGTCAATACGTAGTAAAACGACCACTTTGAATATCAATATGAATGTCAGTTGTTTCTCCAATCGCAAAATTTATTCTTGGTTATGCAAGACAAGAGAATTGTTGAAAGTTTCCTTCAAGACTGTATAAGAAAGAGTTCTTGAGAAGCAAGAGAAGATAGAGTTGACCATTTGGGAAGGTTAAACATATTATATCCGATTTTCGGCATGCCGACGATTTCCTTGAAATTCCACATTTTTTCAGCCTTCTTGGCAAAAAAGAGAGCGTTGTCGAGATTTCTTGAACGAAATTTACCTTGCGGACATTTTCCTTCCCTTTTTGACAACCCTGCATGATACTACAATTAAGGATTTACATTAAATTCTTTGTTTGTAAAAGTCCCCATCATAAACATCTAAATATTTGAATTGCAAGCGCAAATAGACCCCGCAATTCAGCCCTTGAATCAACATTTGTAAGATTACACCTCTCTATGGCCATGGGAATACGGCGTGATCAAATGGACGTGTGTTTTTTTGACCTTCGTACTTCAAGAAGTATTGACAAGCCTTGATTGATCGTCTTGTAAGATAGGAATATTGACCTTTTCCTAATAACTTACACACTGCAAAAAAGCATCACAATATATGCTTACCTTGAGGAGAAATTGCTCTTTGCACAACTAACTATACTAAATTGGCTGGCAAATACGCTGTATCCGGTGACTTAACACTTTGAAAGGAAAGATTAAATAAATAACTCTGTGTGTTCAAACTTCTTGCACCTGATAGCGAAGAAAAGATGGCATTGAGTCAGCGAAAGTGGTGTTTAATGCAAATAAAAGGTCAATGGTTCGGGTTTTGTGCATTTGATAATAATTTATGTGCATAATTATGCAAATTAGCGGTCATTTCAGAATTACAGGGAAGAAACACTAGTCTTTTTACATTCACGGATAAAGACCGTGGACATTTTTACACAATTTGCAAATATTCACCCGCATAAACCACATTTAGAGCACATGGACTGATGTGGCAAGGGGGATAGTTGTCTTTTCCATTATTATCTTCATTGTTAAATATTACCGGCACTGTAAAATATATTTGCATGATGTAAAATTAACATCTGGTATACACTCAATAAAATGGTTTCATATACACTTAATGCATGGTTTTCATATTAGTTCTTGTTGAGACCATAGACCCTGGAGCTCCAGGACCTGTTGACACTGAGTGTCTATTTGCCGTTAATGCTCGGTTTTCCTTTGAAAGTTATATCAGGGTAGTCTGCTTGTTTTGAGATAGAACCAGTAAAGAATCTGCACTTTCAAGAAAAAGAACCTGCACCTTCAAGACATCAAACAAAACAAAGACTGCACGTTGCCAAATGGCGTAAAAGACATTTTCTGGTTATCCCATAATGCATTGCATTAACTATACAATATATTCGAATTGGCCAAAAAGTGGGCTTAAGGTTCCAAGACAAGAAATTGACCATTTTAAACTAACAATTCTCTAGTGTTTAATAAGCTCAGAACCCCCGTAAATTGTATATTTTCGGAAAGCCTAGATATAGGGGAACATTTTGGTAACCATAGTGTCAACATTGTTTACATAACTATCACGTGACAGGTAATTTGCATAACCTTTCAAAAATCGGTTTTCCCTATGTTTTGTTTCAGTGCTTTGAGATATGTGGCTGAAATTCATGTGAGTGCAAGCTATCCTACAGGTCTTCAAAAGTGTGTCTCAGAATTTTTTTAAACCTTCTTAAACAGTTTTTATGCCAGAAAAACTTCCAGAGCAGTGAATTTTACCATAGTTGATTTCTTTAAAATTGTGCTCCAAAAAAACTAAGCAAAATATAAAAAATCTGAGACACTCTTTGAAATAGCATTGTGACAGCTTGCATTCCAGCAAGTTTGAGTCAGATATTTTGAAGTATTGAGACAAAACATAGGGAAAACCGACTTGTGAAAGGTTATGCAAATTATCTTGTCACGTGATAGTTATGTAAACAATGGTGACACTGTGGTTACCAAAATGTTCCAATATATGTAGGCTTTCAGAAAATGTATACTTTACGGGAGTTCTGAGTTTATTAACCGTTAGAGAATTGTTAGATTAAAAAGGTCACATTTCTTGTCTTGGAACCTTAACTTAAAAATAATAATTAATAAAACATACCAAATGTACCTGTTTCTTATGTTCAGTGCTTTGACAAAATGGCAAAAATTCCCCAAAATACAAAATTGTTGAGTTTATCACAATTTCAACAATCTGATGTAGGTTATGCTTATGACCCTGTATGCTGCATTTCAAAGCTATTAGACCAGCAGTTTTTGACGAGATGGTTTTTACTAAAAATGACAAATATTTGCCCTCCCCAGTACACAATTGCATATTTCATCATAATCTGAACAAACCTGATTAACAATGTCCTCAGGGACCTTTATATCAAATTTCAAAATAATCAGCTAGGCATATTCTAAGATGGTGACTTTTACCAAAAATGTCAAAAATTAACCTAAAAAAAATCAACGTCACATATTTCGCCATGATTTGCACAAATCTGACTCGGGTCATCCCCCACTGGCCTGTAAACTGAATATTAACCCTTTGAGCGCCAAAGTCATTTCTCACCGTTATAAAATATACCCCAGTCAATTTTTTTTAGATTTTTGACAAAATTTTAATAAAAATTTTAGCCAATGAAATGTGATATCCATTTCGTCCACAATTATCAAAAGAATTACAGAAAAATTTTAAAAAATTGGTAAAATGTTGAACTAAAATTTTGGCGGGAAAAACTTACAGCACTCAAAGTGTCAAAGCTGTACGACCAGTGGGTTTCTCAGAGGAAATCAATTGTTGACAGATGACAGATTGAAGACGATGGATATCCATCCTCTGATATACTCTGCGTCACTGACAGCAGAGCTGATAAAGGAGGTATTTTCCGCGAAATCAATCGGTTCCATAGATGTCATCAATTTCAAAGCCCAAGTAGCCATGTTTTCTTTGTCCTTTTGAAATTCATGAAATATCAACCGACTTCAATTACACAATCTCAACACAATGAACAGTGTCAGTGTTGACAAGCCTGCCTTAAGGGACCATGTATAATTAAACACACATGACGAATGAAATTCATTATATGTTGGGGAAAGTAGGTTATACTCTATATCTATGTTAGTGCAAAATTTGTACTATCCATGGACACTACGCATAGGCATGAAAATACCGCCAACGATACGGTGTTGCTGACATTTGATCGGAATTGGTACATACTAGTATTGGTACCAAACATCAACGATGAATGTTGTTTCTATCTGTTCAGTGCAGCAAAATTCTACGTTGATGTTATGTCAATGATTTCTACACATTGCAACTAGAAAAAACAAGAATGACAAAAGCAAAGAAGGTCTGCAACTTAGGTACTGGGGTCAACTTAAAAAACATGCATATCAACTTCTATAGCAATGGGACTAGCAGATCCTACATACTTTAGCACGTCAATAAAAAATCAGTCAGAGAAGGCTTGATAAAAAGGAAAGGTGGGAGTGTGGGGAAAATAATGTACAAAGGATAAGGTAAAAAAAAATTAATGCTACCTCATCATTCTTGTACATCCCCCTCCCCTGGATATCAAATTTTCCATACCTTGGTATTGACCGTGTTTACATAAAGAGCTACAATAGCCAGATGGCAAGAAATGTAAAGTAGGTGAGCTATTTACAACCTTGGGCAATTTTTAAATGCTATCAGTGCTGTCATTTGAATGTAAACAGCACTTTAGTTAGTTACAGTGAAATGCCTTTCACTGTGGGGGTGATTATGACATCTGGAATTATCCTGGATCCAAATTTCTTATCAGTTCTTGTGTGTCTTACATGGAAAAGTTGCAAAAATTGGTCCCCAATGAAAAAATTAATCTTAGCTTTGTTTTCTGGATCAAATTTGCTACAAATTGATACCAAGTATGACAAAATTATATTCACAGCCTTAACCACTATCTCACAAGACATCCTGGGTTGGTGTAGGTCATTTAAGGTCAAAGACGTACCAAAATTATACAAATTTGGGGGTTTCCTAACACTTTTAGCAGACGATTTATTAAACTAATAACATCCTCCTGGACTTTTATACCAAATTACAAAGCTATCAGAAAAGCAGTTTTGAGAACAAGTTTTCTTGACCAAAAATTTAAAAATTGTCTTAAAAATGAGTTTTCATGACCGAAAATGACAAAATTGTCTTAAAATACAAATTTGCATATTTCAGGACAATTCAACATATTCAACTATTGTCATCCCTGGGCATCTGTACATCAAATATAAAAGCCGCCTGTCCAGCAGTTATAAAAAAAAAAATATTTTTTAAGATTTTTTTACAAAAAATGACAAAAAGAACAGTAATTTTTTGCCAATTCTGTCGTAATTCCAACAATTAGAAGGGTAACACCCTTGCAAATATCCAACCCAAAGCTGAGAGAAATTGGGCCAGCGGTTTCAGAGAATTTTTACATAAAATGAAAAAAATAACCAAAAAATTCAACAAAAATTTAAAATTCAAGATACCTTCACGATATACATATAACTGTATAAGGTTTTAATTTTTGACCATTTTCACATTTTTTAAGTTCATTTGCATAATTTTGGCAATGCAAACTTCATTTGAACGAACTCCCATCTATAGCCCAGGATGCATCAATACACAAAATACCAAGCTGAAAAGTGCAGCGGTTTGTGAGTTTTTGATGTTGACGGACATACTGTACATACATACATATACCGGTATACATGTACATACATACTGTACATACATACATACACACATACACACACACATACACACACACATACATACATACATACACACATACATACAACATACATACATACATACATACATATGGGACATACATACATACATACACATATACATACACACATACATACATACATACATACATACGGCACATACATACATACATACATACATACATACATACATACAACATACATACATACATACATACATACAGGACATACATACATACATACATACATACATACATACACATATACATACACACATACATACATACATACATACATACGGCACATACATACCACAGGCGTTATGTGTACCGGGTGGTTTGTAAAAGTGTAGTTTATGCTACGTTCTGACATTCTAATACGTAGCCTTACCACAAGGTGGTAAGTCTACGTATCAGTACATTATAACGTAGCATAAACTCACAGCATAAACTACACTTTTACAAACTACCCAGTCCAAATAACACCTGTGATACATACACACATACAGGTGCCATCGACTTCAGCTTATACAATAACCTCACATTTGTATACCAAATGTGAGCTAATAATATACTTGAACACTTGAAAATTATTTTAACCCTTCCACTCAACATGGTTTGGTCTCAACCCATTGATACTGATGATAATTGTGGAGCTGTTCATATGGAATTTGGTTGACCAGGTTACAAATGATAGTACCCCCAGATTCTCAGTAAAGAGCTCCACACTCACCATTGTTAACAATAGGTTTGGGTCAAACCATGGAGGTAATAGGGATTAACCCTTTGAGTGCTGTAATTTTTCCCAACAAAATTTTACTGCCACATTTTACCAATTTTTATGAATTTTTCTGAATTTTTTTGATAATTTTGGATGAAATGGACATCACATTTCATTGGCTACAGTTTTTTATCAAAATTTTGGCAAAAATCTGAGAAAAATTGACTAAAATATACTTCATAAAGGCAACAAAGATTGACATTGGCACTCAAAGGGTTAACTATCATGTGTTCAACCTCACAGCTACAGTGATGATATTACCAAACTTCCTCCCACAGAAGTAAAATTGTACTTCAAAGTTTATTTGCAGTCGGGTCATTTCATTACATTACCTTAGTTTAAATTTTCATCATCATACATACAATTAAATGAAAATATTCTGTGTTGAATTTTGTGTATCCTTATATTTCTCTGTACATTCATTGCATGTACCAGAGATGACTTTCAATGTCTCATTGAAACTTGGCTGCCTTTTGTTTGAAACAGTAAAAGGTCAGTAGCTGTAACTGTTGATGAGTTTTAAAATGTTTTAATGTCAGCTGCGTTTCTCATTCTTCTCAGAACAGTATGTTGACATGTATAGGTGTCAAGTTTTTCAGCTCAGCCTGTACATGTATAGACTGCATTGTTACTTTTGACTCAAGTGAATTCTGGTTCAGACAGAATTCCACTGTGAACAATACGAGTATTTTACACCCAAAGACAC